>JAQZBX010010549.1:0-12664 GCA_029593785.1 Cabassous unicinctus | reverse complement strand
ACTTAAGGATTTCTGTTGTTTTTCACATCCAGAAAAGAAATTTTACTACTTTCTTTTCCCTTTGATCATCCACTTTTTTTTTAATCCATCACCTACTTTGCTTAATTTCCACTTTGAATGTAGGAAGACACTTCCTCTAGAAAGTAGTTTCATTGGAATCATAACATTGAAAGAAACTGTTCAAAGTAATGTGGTTTTTGCAACAACTGATTTTGTCCTCTTTGTTCTTTAGAAATGTTCATTAAATTTTATTACTTACAAGTTATTGGTAACATTGGAAATAGAATTGAGATTGTACCGGGACCAAGAACAGGAAAATGCAGGCAAATACTTGAACTGAAATTGTTATGAGAGCAAATGCAGATATTAGCTCTGTAGTGAGAACACTCATCTGGAAGCCAGCAAGGTGGAGGAACTGAACTTGCTAACCTTGATATATTGTAGTCAGCCAGAGCAAAGACAAATTACCTTTCAGGAGAACCAGCCATTCAGAAACTGGAAATCTCAGAAAAAAGGGAGCCATAACAGAGTAGAATGTTTTCTTTACAGTTCTAAGAGAATATAATAACCTAAAATTGTTTACCTGGAAAATTTACCTCACAAGAATAAGAGCAAACTAAAGACATTTTCAGATCAGCTAAAACTTTACCACCTACCAAATCTTCACTAAATGAATTTTGACAGTTGCGTTCTAGAAAGAAGAAGATATCAGAGAAAAATCTGACATCTCATAAAAATAGCGAGCAAATAAATTTGAAAACCATGGTTCAATCCAAACAAACATTATATGTCAGATTTTGGGTAGTATTTAAAAGACTTTCTTAAGGACAGAATTAAAATATCAGACCATAATATTTAACTCAAGGAATGCAATTAAGAATTTAATTGTTCTAAGTTCTTGGGTAGCTCAGGAAGAAGGTTCGGATGAGAAAACTAAGGCACAGGTTTAATATCTTGACAAGGTCACACTATTAGTTGTGAATCCTTTCTTTTGTCCTAATGAGTTCATAATAGAGAACAATTGAGAACAGATAGACTTATTTAAAAAATCAATTTTATTGATACATATTAATAAAGCATAAATCCATCCAAGGTGTGCAATCAATGGTATTTGGTGTAACCACATATTTGTGTATTCATCACCCTAATCATTCTTAGAGCACTTTCATTATTCCAATAATAATAAACAAAAAGAAAACAACCAAAACTCATTACCTCTCAATCTCTCTGTGCTCCCCCTGCCATACATAGCTGCTATTCTTTTTCCTTCTCTCTAGCATATTTGTAGTTATATTTTGTAAAAACAGTCTTATATATGCAGTATCACCCATATTTGTGTTTTACATGAGGTTTTACTATCTTATACAGTCTGATGTTACAGTTTTTAGCTTTCCTTCTAGTAATATACATGACCTTAGCCTTTCCCTTTCAACCACTGTCATACCCACACTATATAATATCAATATATCAATATATAGTAATATATATCATGTATATATATATATAGTAATAGCACTGCTAGTTACAAACACCATGATATGCTTTAACCATTTCTATTCATTTCCAAGGATTTGCAAACAACCTTTTTACCAATTCTGTACAGATTAACCCTTTGCTTTCCATTCCAGATAGAATTCAGCATTAGAATTTTTGGTTCTGTGCTTGACTGGGTACACAGTAATAGAAAGATTTGGTTTTCTCTCTCTCAGCTTTTTTCATTTAGATTATTAAATAAAAATTATTGAATAACCAACATGATAGAAATTAAAGCCACATGCATGGCAAGAGCCTCCCTCTATTCTTGCCATAAATTACCTAAGGTATCTCCATCATAGTGACTTTGGAGGAGATTTTGTACAGTGATATCTTCAGACTGCTGGTCAAAGCAGAGCTCAATGTTTACAAAATAACCTGTATCCTTATGTATGCTGAATTCAACTAAACAAATCCCTAAACATCTGCTGAAAAGGAAAAAAATACCTAGCAAGAATCAGAGAGCTAAAATTAGATTACAGTTCTCATCAGATGGGCCCTCTTGTTTTGAAACTCTTGTTTTCCTGTGTTGATGGCTCATTTGGGTTAATTTAGTTAAGTAGATGTGCCATATTTGATCTAATTGACTCTGACAGCACCCAGTTTTCAGTAAACTATGTAGAAAGGATCTGGGGGAAAAAAACTCTTTGTCAATGAGAATAAACAAATGGAATTTTTAAAAGTATGAAGAAAGTCTAAGGAGGAATGTAAGACGCAATTGGCAGAAGAGGTGGGAGAAGCAAGCATAATGTAAACAATAGAAAAACTGAAAGATAAATGACCTGATTGCAGAGAGGACTGCTGAATCTTCTTCTTTGCACAAATCAAGTAAATAGTGTGTCCTCTGGCTCAATCAATCAGCATTAACTTTAAATAGCTGAAACACAGTCAATTATTATGTAGCTACTAATATAAAATAAGTAGATGAAACCACATCAGAGTCCTTTGATTGAAGCATAAAGGAAGAGATTTAAATATAATTCTCATTTTCAAATTTTCTTTTCTAGTATATGTCTTTGAGAATTGAAGCTACCATTATGTTATTCTGGCTTTAAAATTCTTCAGATTCATGGTTTATCTTATTTGCAGAGTTCCTTCTTGGATTCTTATAGGTTTGGGCCACCTATTAAAATGATTATAGATATCTCTAGTCTGAAAGTTAAACTGAATTTTTCCTACACAACGTTTGAATTAATAGAGAACATAAATTATGATATTGTGATTTTTTTTTTGCATTGTCTTTACTTTAGATGCATTTGCTGTTTTGGAAAAATATTAGGACTGGTCATTTTGCTGTGGGCATTGAAAAGAAGCCTTTGCTTATTGTATATGCTGATTCCTTTCTTGTTCAATTAAACTGAGATCGTTTCATAGCACAAAAGATGGATAGTTTCACTTAAATAATTTCCCTCCAGTATTGTTCATCTTATTCCATTGATTGCCCAAAGGTCCTTGTGTCTTGATATACATTTTCACGTGTCTTGGGAACAAGGGATTAAAGGTGAACTTACTCAAAGGAATTGGTGTTTTAGACTTTTTTCAGTTACGTTTTAAATTTTTCACTTTTAAAAGTTTTATTTTTAAATATTTTGTGTTAGGGCAATTTGAATCATACAAACATTTATATTTCTTGAGCTAAGTCTTTTTTCTAGAATCTCTGAAAATTACTCAAATATAAAGTAAATATAATAGAAAGAATGCATGTTTATCCGAAGCCTTTCCCTCATGTGCATGTGTATAAATATGTGTGAGTATGCAACATAATATTGGATGAGACAGTAAAAGGTCATAAAATTCATCCCTCCAACTTTAAACATAATTACACTTAAAATATCTTAGAAAATAATCTGTTTTTAAAGACTTGCAAAGAATGCCATTCCTCCCATTTCCTTGGAGTATCCTGTTCCTGTGTCCAAAATCATTTCTTTGTAGACTACCATTTGTAGAAAAAAAAGAATATTTGGTTATCTGCATTTATATATGTCCATCTATTTGATGACTACTCTAGAATATATCTTGTTTTAGAGCATTCCTTAATCCTTTCTGTTTTCTAAACTTTAAGTGAACTCTGATAATTTACACTGTGAGAAAGAGTGGCTTGGTTTTGGAAAATTGAATGTATAGGTTTAGACCTTTATCCTCTCACCTACGGGATAAAATTATCCCTGCTTCTCGCGGTTGTTGCCAAGACTCATGCTTACGTGTTCAAAAATATGTAGACTAATGGTGCTACAGAAGCAAAGAGCTTGTGCTCTGTCGCAAGGTTTACCTTAAATTCCATCCTAGGCAGCAGGTTTTGAGTCTTAAAGTCTCTTTGTTTGTTTAAGTGCAGTTAATCCATGAGTTCCAAGAGCTCTAATGGTGGCATAGGTTTTGAGATTTGTGTTTAAGAGTGAATCGCATTTCTCTGCGGCTATCAGCTGGCAGCTACCAACACGTAGCCGTGAAAAGACCACTCTTCTCATCAATTGCCTTCAGAATGTGCACTGCGTCAAGACAAATGTCTAACGTACCCACAGGCTTTGAACTAAAGTTCTGCGGAAAAAAAAAAAAAAAGTGGTAGAAAACTGTCTAAAGACTCACAATTAGCTACCAAAAAATTTGGAATTGTCTCAAGTCATGCTGCTGAGGGGTCTCTGTGCTCTGCTAAGACGCAGCTGTTGAAACCTCGGCGTGGTTTGCAAGGTCCTCCGCAACCCTGCCGCCAGCGGCTTCCCTGACCACACTCCCCGCAGCCTCCCTTCGTCTCTGCTGCCTGCAGCCACACTAAGCTCCAAGTAGGTCCCTTTCTCTGGAACATGCCCCCCCAGTTCTTGCCTGCAGGCCTGCCTTATTTCATCAGGCTCTGTGCAGATTTTACCTCCTCAGCGACACTTCCCCAGCCCATCTTACCCAAATAGCATGTCTGTCCTTCTCGGGCCTCTTACCCTCTGCATTATGTTTTTTTTTATTTTTTTCCACGCCACTTAAAACTATGTGGCTTTTCATCTTGTTTCTGTTTTTAGTTTCTGTCTCCCACAAAGAGTGGGAGCTCCACGAGAGCAGGGGCTGTGATTTGCTCACCTCTGGATCCCCAGTCCCTAGAACAGGACATCCAGGCCACGAATACTTGTTGAATACAAAAGTCATTGCAAACACCTTTGTAAACCAGTGCAAACCCCTTGGCAGCCTTCGTGCCGTGTCACACCGGAGTCTGGGTGCCTCACAGCTACGCTGCTTTCCGAGGTTATCAGGTGTCCTGACCTGCCTGAATCCAACCCAGAGTCAGTCTAATTTAAACCTGTCCTTTCCAACCCTTGCTACGTTAGAGCACACGTGTGTGATAATATTTGTGAGTATGAAATATTATATAGAAGTGGAGAAATGCGAGGGTATTTAGAGCTTGGGGAAAAATGTGTTTCCTTTATGTTATGAAAATATAATAAAAACCTAATTATAAAATATGAGATAATATTTAAAATTTGAATTTATTCCAGAACTTCCAAATAAAATATTTATATTTTTTAAAAATTATTGACAGCCATTAGTACTTTACAGCATCTACTCTATATAATCTACTTGCTGCCTGCAATGTTGTGCTGTTTGGGAAACAGAATTAAAAATTTAGTGAACTTATTTCTCCTTTGGCCAGGGGCTACCGATTGAATCTTTGTACTGTGAAGGTGTTTTAGTGTCTCTAGTGCAATAGCTAAATCTTTACAGTAGAAATCAAGATAAAAACCATAAGGCATGTCATTGTAAAGAGCAATATACATTTCCCCTAATAAATAATGGGTGGTTCTTTGGCCTTTGGCGGTCAGTGACAGATGTATGGCCTAATAAACCACATTCTACTGAGACTAACCAGACTCACTCCACAGTCTCCACTTTAGGGATATTGTGATCCTGGGAGGGTTGTTTGACCTCTCTGGTGTATATGACTTCATTTATTAAGTATAAAGGCAGGAGAGTTGATCAAGAATCAACAATAAAAAAGGAGAAAACAGCTAAGACAGGGTGCTGCTATCTACACTTAAAGAAAAGGGAAATTTCTCATCTTTTAAAACAGATCAAAAGAAATAACAGTGCCAACAAGAAATTTAAAAAGGAAAATTTACAAAACCCTTCACGAAACTTAATATTCATTTCAGTGGACCAGAAAACCTTTGGGTGTGACAAATAAAACTTTTCAGGGAACTGGACATTGGAAGCAAACTGTGCTCTAAGGCAACTGCCAGTTAACCGCACATATTATTTGATGATGTAAAAGCCTCTGGCTGTAAATTTCCCCTGGGTGGTGACAAACAGAGAATGACTCTTAATGATTTCATTTGCCCTACAGAAGGTTGTTCAGTTGTAAAATTATGAAAAGCACTAAGTAGGTAATCGTTCCAATGTTAAGATGTTGTTTCCCTCCCCCGCCCCTTCCCCTTCCCCTTCCCCCTCCTCCTCCCCCACTTTTAAGAGTATGCTGTCCTCCCTGGGAGAGAGCAAGCTCAAAAGACATCATCCTTATCCTCCACCATCAGTTCTTTGAAAACTAAGTCAGTATCCTGTAAAATTCTCACAATCTAGAATGAAAGCAAAAAACTGTCATGGGACTGTATAAGATAGTAAAACCTCATGTAAAACACGAATATGGGTAACTTTGCATATATAAGACTGTTCTTATAAAACGTAAATACAAATATACTAGAGAGAAGGAAAAAGAATAGCAGCTATGTACGAGAGGTGAGGCATGGAAAGATTGAGAGGTGATGAGTTTTGCTTTTTGTTTATTATTATTGGAATAATGAAAGTGCTCTGGGACTGACTGGGGTGATGGATGCACAAATATGTGATTACCCCGAATACCACTGATTGTCCTCTTTGGATGGATTTATGCTTTATTAATATGTATCAATAAAATTGAAAAAAATTTCAAAAACAATTCTCACAATCTAGACTAAACACAAGCAGTTTGGCACAAATGTGCACATTTAAAATTTAAGCTTTAGGCCTGTAGTTTTGGTATGAAATGGATTATATAACATTTTTGATGTTTTCTCCAGAAAATATTTTGATCAACGCACTGTTTCACACACAAAAAAGTACTGTTTTACTGAAAATGTGGATTGTTAATAAGGTGAATTTCCTCTAAAAAATTTACATGTTTTTACATATCTGATGCGCATGAAACTCTGCTCAAGGTACCATTTAATATTTAAAGCAAGACAAACGTGAGAAATTTTCAACTATCATAATTATGTCTGAATGGCATAATTGGGAGAAGAAAATACTATCCTCCCGTCCTGAAGTTACTCCAGGACACCAAGGCTTCAATTGGGTCTACCAGCATTGCCGCCTCATCTTCCGCGATGATGCCTTACTCAGCTTTCATGCTGCGGAGACCCCCAGTCGCACGCACGCTCAGTGTCGGATGGTGTCGGGGGGAGGCCTGCTCCGTGCCCTGAGCGTGTGGCTGTTCTTGAACTAACAGGAGTCCCCAGTGAAGTTTCAGAATTGCAGTTTTGCATTCAAGAATTTATTTAGCGGCTTAATGATTCTCGTTCTTTCTCAGGTGCCCTAGCAAAAATGTCACCCCTTTCATCGCCCTGCTCTTCACCTATCCAAGGGACGCCAGCCAGCAGCCCAGTGAACAAAATTTCTACAGTGCAGTTTCCAGAATCTGCAGACACAACTGCCAAACAGGGCCCAAGTTCTCACAGGGCCTTAACTTATACTCAGAGCGCCCCTGACCTATCCCCTCCGATGCTGACTCCACCTGTCATATGTAGCAGGTAAGGGTTTACAGAGGTAACTGGACTTTAAAACAGGTTTCCCCATAGGAACAGTGACCGACCACCAGACCACATCGCTATGCCTACGTTTGCCCAATAAGTTGACAAGAAAGTAGAAGGTACTGTGATTGGTGTTGAATAGGCTATAATAGAGACTTAATTTAGGTGGTTTTATATTATAGAAAGTTGAGAGTCAAACTTTGGAGATGATACAAAATAACTAGTTGTGTATTTTTTTTACTTACTGATAGAGAATGCATAAAATATATAATTTAAAAAATTATATCAAGTAATATGATATAGTCTGATACCTTGCTGGAGTGGTACTTAGTTTTTCTCCAGGGTATTTTATATTCATTTTAAAGGTATTTGCTCTTGTTTGTATTTCCCATTTAAACACTTTAAAAATGTTCAAAAAATACATGCACATCATAGCTGGACTCAAATAGTGGTCTGAGTGCAATTAACCAATCACTTGTGCCACTGTACCATGATGAAACAGAATTACAAAAGTTGTCTATCTCTGAGGCTAAGAAAAGGGGTCGATCATAGCAGGAGTAATTATTTTGCGAAGAATATCACTAAAGAGAAGTTTTTCCTCTTACCGATTACATATTTTGGTTGTTCTTCAGTAACAGCTTCATCTTCAAAAACTGACCTTAAACCATTACAGTAATTTTTAAGTAGAAATGAATTGGGTGTTTTAACTAAGTAGAATCAGAGTACCTTGAATAAAATGGGATTTGTTTAAGGTTAATGCGGGTAAATATTTGATTCAATTAGTAACATGTTTGTCATCTTGTATCAAATATTGGTTCACAGACGTAGAATTTATGAATGAATTCAGTTTTAAAAACTAGCAGCCTTATTAAGTCTCACAAGGTTCATTTTCAGAGACAATGTTCATGAACTCTACAGCCAAGAGGATGTTGTTTATTTCATAATCAGTACTTTACTTCCTTTCACTTTCCAAATATTTTTAAAGGGAAAATAATTCTTGTTTGGCTAGAGCCAGGGTAAAAAGTTATTTTACTGTCTGTAAATTATTCTACTGATGTTTCCATGATAGTTTTTTAATAAAACAATTTCTGAGGGATCCATTAATCCCGTCTTTGCTTACCCACAAAAAGTGTGCTCTGTGGTAGAATAAGTGAAAGACATACCGTATTTCTCTCAGAGATTCCCAATACCTATCGCTTTATTAAAAGCTCTGAGAAGTCCTACTACAAGAATACCTGCTGATACTTGTTTCATCTAGTGCTTTTGTTTTCTGAATTTGACTACAGAACTAATTTCTTTAGACTGACATCCAATAATTGCCCATAGATCTAGTGTCTGGAGAACACCCTAAGAGTTCTCTCATCCTGAGCCAAGATGACTTGTGTCCAATAAGAACATATGCTTCCAGCTTGTCCAGGGAAATAAGTAGCCTAAGGGAAGAAGAAAGAGATTCAGAAAATATCTACTACTCATCTAGCTTTTCTCATCATAGTCTATCTTTTTGTCTTCTTAGCAGGAAGAATGTAATGGGTTTTTATAAGAGAAGACTCAGAGAAAAACAAGGGATTTCATTGCCTACTTGTTCAATAATATTTATGTCCAGTAGTGGGTGTTTTGTTTGGACTTTTAAAATCTATAATTCAATCCAGGTTTTGTTGCCTTCAAGGCAGCCACCCGTGTAGGCACAGAAAGCTCCAGAAACACACAACTAATTATTGTGGTTTCTCTGCTGAACTGAAGGGTTTGGCATTGAATCCTAGTCTCTTAGCTGCTGTAATGTCTGTGTAAGAAGCTATTTTTTGGCACAAGAGTTAGTATTTTTGAACTACTCATTTAAATGTTCCTTTTAAATATTATCTTGCAATGAAAAAAAATTTAATTAATAATGTCTACTTGTTAGAGACCACCAAGTTTCATCTGAGAATGTAAGCCGATCAAATACAATTGTATCTACTTTTTTTCCCCTTTGGTCCTGTCGTTTTCTTTTGATATCCTAAGTCAAACCAATGGTATAGCATAATTAGAAATGTTTTGTGTGGAATAGGTTTCCATTTATATTCAAGGATTGAAAAACAAATTTACTTTTTTTTAGCTGGAAAATGCTTATTGCTATTTTTCTCTACTTCACATACAAGCACAATTCAGAGAAAATAAATTGATAAGACACTTAAGATATTAAACAATAAACTGTCACATATTTCTTCTCATTTTAGAATAAGTAATCTTTGGTTAAATAACAAACAAACAAATAGAAACCCTCTGAGACCCTTTGCAATATTAGAAGAAAAGAACCCAGCAGCAAAATACAGAATTAACATCTAATCATGAGGTCTCTAAGTAAGATAAATTAGAGAGGAGACAGTTTGGGACCTCACCAGGCCATATGTGGGGTTATTTTTAAACTTAGAAAACAGTCAAAACTGTTGAGAAAGCAAAAGGAGCCTACATCCTGCAGCCTGGTCTGTTACGGAGCACTGTTCACCTATCAAATGCCTTCATTTTTCTCAGTGGCCAACAGCAGGCCTCACTGGCCTATTTTTTTTCCACCCAGCATCCTTTGCTGCCAATCTTCCAATCATTCTCCATCAAAACGTACCTCTCCTTTGTTCATTTCTTTAGGGGCTTAACAGGTGACTGACCAATATGAACAAAAGAACTCATTTTTATTTTGGGGCAAAAATAAAATTAACCTACTATCATTCTATTTTAACCTACTCCGTTTTTAAAGGGTTCTTTGGTTGTGAAACATCCTAACCCAAAGAAATAATCTTGCAATGTGTCTTCTAAGCAGGCACTAGGGTATTCCATTGGCCAAATATAAGTCAACACTTCCAAAATCACCATTAGAAATAGGCAGCAGTCTATCCCAGCATCCTCTAAATCATATACCAAAAATTGCCAGGAATTTCACCTCCAATATGTTCCAGACTATGGAGGAGGAGGAGGAGAGTCAAAAGAATTTCTCACTTTGCGTTGATCATTCTCCCACAAAATGAAAGCAGTGTAAGGGGCATCAGCATCCATATATAAAACAAGGTCAAGTTTTTCCACAAAAAAAGTAAGCAGGAGGCGGAATTATTTGAGTATTGTTAGCTATCTTAATATCATAATGTACACATAAATGGTATGTCCCTATGCTTTTTTGAAAAGAGAAGGTTATACTTACAGATGCTCCAATATTTCTCAGCTGTGGCAGACCGAATTCGCAAGGGAATCCTGCTGATGGGCCCCTGGAGAGAAACAGTGCGACCGCTCGGACACCAAGCAGAATGGGTAATTCATTTGGTTTGAATTCTCTTCCTCAAAATGGAAATCACTTTGCAGATTTTCACCTGATCAAAAAAAGTAACATATGTTCCTGATGTTCAAAATTAAGAATTTAAAAACACAAGGAAGAAAATAAACATCTTCTATAATCCAATCCCCTAGATTTAATCACTAGTAAAATATTGGTTCAAAATATTTCCCTATGTCTACACACAAACGCATTTTTTCACAAAATGAAAGGCCATTTTACACAACATGAAGAATAATACAGAGATGTTATTTTGTTTTGCTCACAGACTTTGAAGGGTCATCATTTTAGCCTAATGTCTGGAGATCTTCGTGGCAGATCCTCAGAAACGACTTGCTTCTGTTCGCTGTGAACTTAGTTTTTCCTTGACACAGTATTGTGGGGCCATTATAAACACAGCTGTGGGAGCCAGACCCCCGGTTCACGTCCCAATTCTGCTCTTTACTAGTTTGTAATCTTAATCTGTGGGCCTCGGTTCTTCTTCTGTAGATTGGGGATAATAACAGAACCTACCACACACGATTGTTGTGCGGCTTCAGACACTTAAAGCCTGTAAAGCTCTTCGTATGCACAGTGTCTGGGCTGCTGCTGTTACTATAGCTATTATTTTATTTGTATCGATAGAGGTCTGAGGACTTGTTTTTGTTAGTACTGCAAGTGCAAAAGGGGTAGAAAGACTATAGATTTTAGGATGATAGAGCTATCTAAGAATGATTCCAGACTATCTGCTTCAGCATTTCTCGGTAGCCCCTCCATAATTTTTGTTTCTTTTCCTCTGAGAGTGGGTTCTATGGGGTATAGGCAGAGAAGACATCAAAAGGAGAATTCTGTGGGTGCCGTCGGCTGCTGGTGTAACATTTATGACTCAGTATTCACTTGCCTGATCTTCTCTAATTCTATTGGGCTGGAAGAATTGGAGGGTATTTCTTACCACCTTTTTGTTCTCATGTAGAGCAATGGCCTTTAAGTGTGGTGTCTCCAGGCCCACATTTGGCTTTTTTCCTTTTATCCAACAGATTCAGGATTGAAACTTGTTGATTACATTTTCATACTTTAGAAAATTCTAAAATCAAAGCAGTTACAAGAGAAGGATGGGTCTTTGGAAAAGTTCTATAAGATACTTCTGCGTGGAATAGATTTCTTAACAAAAGCCAGTGTTTCCTGGCAGCTTAAGAAAAATCATTTAATAAACAGATAAGGACATGCAACAAACTAGGATATCCAAAGCAATCTTGAAAAAGAACAGAGTTGGAGGAAATGTAGTACCTACTTCAGAACTTAGAGCCCAAGTAATAAAGACAGTGTGGTACTGGCATAAGGACTGGCAAATAGATCAAGTGGAGTAGAGTAAAACGCCCCGAAATAGACCGGCCCCTACACAGTCATTAGTTTTCCACCAAAGATGCCACCGCAGTCCAGCTGGGGATGTATAGTCCTTTCAATAAATGGCGTTGGGAAAAATGATCATCACTCCTAAGCCACAGCATCTCAGGTGTGGAAGGAAGCCACAGCATTTCAGGTGTGGAAGGAAGCCACACCATCTCAGGTGTGGAAGGAAGCCACACCATCTCAGATATTACTTTGAGATGGAGCAAAGCCCTAAATGCTAAAACAACAAAGCTTGTGGAAGAAAACACAGGAGAATATCTTTGTAACTTTGGGGAATGCAAAGGTTTCCGGGGCGTGGAAAGTAATAATCATAAAAGAAAAAGAAAATACTAGACTTCATCCAAAGTAAAGAATATAGGAACTAGGGTCAGACTGCCTGAGTTCAAATTTTGAAGCATTTACTAGCTATGTGACCTTGGGCAAATTCCTTATCCTTTCTGTGCCTCAGTTTCCTATCTGCAAAGAAAGGGGAATAATAGGACAATAGTATCTGCTTCCTAGGATTGTTGAGAGGCATAAAGGTGGTAATACAGAGGAGTGCTCCAAGTGGTGCTAGGCACATAGCAAGCACACGATTGTTCTGATTTAGAGACCTTATTCAGCTACAGAGCCGCTTAAGATCCTGCCCCAGAAGCACGTCCTTTAGTCACTTGGTATTAGCTGAATGGTCAGTTAGGAAGCACAGCTT
>JAQZBX010010548.1:0-35740 GCA_029593785.1 Cabassous unicinctus | reverse complement strand
TAGAACAATTCTGATTTCCTATAAAATATTCTTTTCAACATAGGAAATTTATTAACCATATATTTATACTTTAAGTTCCTTGAACACAGAGATATCTTTATCTTTTCAGCCTACATTAGTGTTGACCAACAAGTCAAAGTGTTTTTGGTTAAACCAAACCATTACTAAAGATAATTTGATTTTTATACCTTCATTTCAATAAATCCACAAGTCAGGAAACAGAACTTCTTTTTAAGACCTTCACATAAGAGACTCTGATTTTTATTTCAGAAATCATGACACTATAATCAGAGAGTATCAACAGGGTCATAAGACCAATTGCAATATGAACCAAAATCCCAAGAGAAAACTAAAGCTAGGAGATAGTAGGAAGTGTTCCTAAGATTTTATTGTGTAGACCAGATGAACCCAACAGAGTAAGACAGAAAGAGCCATATGTACTTGAGTCTAACAGAATGTTTCCAGTACCTAACTAGGTATCACATATATCAGGTATTAGATAAATCTTTAATGTATGACAATATGTGATATACTAGTATTAAAACCAATGCCATCATAATAAATTTAGAGGGTTGAAAAAAAAGATTGATGAGAGGATGCTTTAAAAATTCAGCATAGAGCATGAGTAATTAGCAGCACAATTTCATAATTTTAAATCTTTAAAGATTATATAAAGCTTATTACAGGAAGTTTTGCTCACTGTGGTAAATAGAATAGGAAGAAATATGGCATATGGAACACATGCATTTATCTCTTCACTCTCTGCTGAAACTTCATTAAATTAACTGTATAGGAACAAACCCAGAAGGTACAAAGAGAATGAGAGGAGATGAGAGCAGAGAAGTGACATCAATAAAATGATGGGAAATGGAAAGCAGATGGCTGAATTATAAGAACTTAGCAGAGCAGAGGAATATGAAGCCTGCATAGGGTGAAGCAGGTGTAAAGTGAGCTGATTAAAGCTGTAGATCCTCCAAATGTTCAGGAATTAGGGATATCACATATCTATGAAACAGGGCTGAATGGTAAAACTGAAAACTGGAGTATTGTTTGGAAGTCTGAATAAAAAGCAGTTAGAGGCCCAGATTCCATCACCAACCCAATGAATGACGAAAGTTTATTCTTTGTATGGAAATTAAATGAGAAATGTTCCAAATACCAGGAAACCAGATACTATAAAAGGAAGGGCATAGGCATCATCCTGAAAACGGAATGAGAATGAAATTTGAGCCCCCCCCCCAATCCTTTTCCCCTAGTCAGCCTTCCGCAGAACCATTCCATAAGGCTTATAACTCCAATCCCCTCCTGTCTCCTTAAATAGGAGTTTTGAAAATTATTTTTTGGAGAAACTGACCCAAAGATAATGACAATTGGGGTCCCCTGATTATATAACAGGGTGCCTGGCTGTTACCAGTTTGCAAGCTCTTCCTGAGAATTTAAATGACCTAAGGGATGTTCCATTCTTATAAATGAACAGACAAAAATATCACCAAACATTTCAGCCTCAAAACTAAACTAAAGAGACTAAGAAGAAAACAGAATTCAATGAAAGTTAATACAAAGAGTTGAAAACTGAAAAATCTATAATTATTAACCCCAGAGACAAAAGAAGTTGCTTCATCCATAGAATAACAATAACAAAAAAGAAACAATGAGGATATATAGGAGCTCTTAGAAGTTAAAGTAATCCTAAAAAAATTAAAAAGGAAAAGTTGAAAGATAAAGCTGAGGAAAGCTCACAGAAAGCAGACCAAAATAATAAAAAGAAAGAAAAATAGGAGAAAACAGATACAAACATGAAAGAATTAATCTAAGAATCCAGTATCCCCCAAATAAGATTTTCAGAAACAGAACAGAAAAACCAAGAATAGCTAAAGCTTTCTCAGTAATTATTATGTGTTAGCCTTGTTCTAAGAAATTTACATGTATTAATTCAAAGTAACCAATGAAGTTAGTATTATTATTGCCCCATTGCACAGCTGAGTAAACAGAAGCATGGAGAAGCAAGTAAATTGTCCAAAGCCATACAATTAGGATATGGTACGATATGAATTGCTACTGGTAGTTTGGCTGCAGAGCTTCTGTCCTTTACAACCATTTTATACCACCTTAAAAGGAGGAAATCATTAAATAATACAAAAAAGTACATAGATTGAAATGACCTATCAAGATGTCTTCACAAAAAAAGAACCATTACAAGATATATAATCATAAGATTCTTTAAATGGATTTAACCAAATATTATGGTTTGTTTTCAAAAATTAAGAATTGTATGTAGTTTGCTCTGGGGAGCGGCTAGGACAGGGGACTATTATTTTTGGCCCAGTGTTGTGATTTTTATTTGGCCATAAGGCTTATGTTGATTTTTTTTTAAAGCAATATTACTGAGATATATTCATATACCATACAATCCATCTCAGTGTGCATTCAATGGCTTTTTTTTTAAGGATTTATTTATTTACTTACTTTCATCCATTTTTACTGTCCCCCCCCCCCATTTTTGCTGTTTCTGTGTCCATTCGCTGGGCGACTCTCTGTGTGCGTCTCCTGCCCTCTCTTCTCATCCTTCTCCTTCCGCTTGCAGGGCCTGACGGCGCAACCATGCGCGGGGCCTGGTGGCCCGCGTGCCTTCTGTATTTTTATTTTTTAAATTTTTACCGGGAAGTCCTGGGGATAGAACCCAGGTCCCTCCATATGGGAGACGGACACTCAACCATTTGAGCCACATCCGTCTCCCTGCTATATCTCTTAAGGTTGACCAAAGACACCTAGAGTTACAGTCATTTCCCATACAGGATGGTCATATAATAAATCAGGTTTAGTTTATCACCAGTATTCTAAAAGCCAGACCTAGGGAGAAAAACTAGGTCTGGAGACACATGCATGGTTTCTAACATAGCGAATGTTTAGCCTATCCTGATTATCACAAAATCAGGACAGAGAGAATATTCACAGTCAATGGCTTTTTAAAGTCAAAACTGAAAATTCTAAATATAAACATTTATTTTAATGGCATTTAAATATAAGTTGACAATTTTATATTTATAAAATCTGAAGGCTCCTAGGAACTACTGTAAGCATTCTGACGTTAATTTCAATATGACAAAAAGTAAACCAGCTGCAAAATAATGGACATTGGTTCAGTAGGAAAAGGGTCCAATACTGGTATAAAAGAATTGCACTCTGAGATAAATTTGGAAACTAGGTCCAATTGGTAACATTCACTAAAGCCAAAAAGCAGACCCCTGATTTGCAATCTACTTATTCATACATGCATGAAAATATTAACTGGGTCCCATGAGGCCACTGAGAACAGCTAAGTTTCATTATTTAAAAAAAAAAAAAAAAAAAAAAGCAAAACTCGAGTTTTTTCTACACTTCTTAAAATATTGGCAGACACTGAAAGTTCATTTTTGGAATTAAACATAGCTAATTATTTTTAGGCATGGTACCAAAAGCTTATGTCTCCAGAATCAGCTGTTTCCAAAATTGGCTTCTGGAATTTTCTTTCATGCCCCTATAGTTCCAGAATCCAGAGCTGAGACAAAATACATAAACTTTAAATGTGGGCACCTCTTTTAGCTTTTAATGAATTGGGATGGGATGGAGAAAGAGAAAGCTTATTTAGAATGGAAGAGACAATTTTTGTTACTAGGTATTGGAAATGAGAGGAGAGAGTTCCCCCCCACCCCCAAATCAGGAATTTATTGGTCAGTTATATATTTTATTTTCATGGCTAATGCCTCCTCATCATAAGAAATCAAACAGAACCTTAAGAAAGAAAGAAATTTGGGGGCAAGATTTCAAGACATTAATTAGTTTGCCTGAAAGCCTCATAAACCTGTGCTAATTTATATAAATAATTAAAAATTATGAAATTGGTATTTTAAGGATCCTAAATTATACTAAATGGTCTTAATCTTCTAAACAGGGTGTGATTACCCCAATTGACCATGTTTATCATGTGAAATTGGAAAATAGCCTGCAATTTGGTGTTAATTTCAGGGCTAACCTTAAAGGTACTTTTACTTTGATATTGATTATTTACAGTTGGTTATCTTAACAATAACTATATTTAGAGTGAAAAACCTGTCGCAAAAGTGCTATCAATAATAGCAAATGCATAATGCATGGAACTTTGATCAGATCCTATGATTATACTTTTAGCTTGATATGGTGTAACTTTCAGGACTATTTCATGTCTTTTTCAGTGAAAATAAGGAGGTGGGAAAATATGTTTATCTGTGCCCTGAAAAGTGCACATAATGTGTCTGAAGTTGATTCCCATGGTCTAAAATGAAATCAGATATTTCAATATCACATGAATGTGGAACCTAAGGAAACTGGCCGATCACTCAGAGAAGGCTTTCCAGGGTAAGAACTTTTTTCCTGGTCACTTTACTTCAATATCTTATCAGCCTTATTAGTCAAACAATCAACTATAAGTAGAGG
The DNA here is from genome assembly GCA_029593785.1 of Cabassous unicinctus. Classification (NCBI taxonomy): domain Eukaryota; kingdom Metazoa; phylum Chordata; class Mammalia; order Cingulata; family Chlamyphoridae; genus Cabassous; species Cabassous unicinctus. The sequence goes on along the minus strand of JAQZBX010010548.1, from coordinate 31,288 downwards.
TTTTCCAATGCAAGAAGTCTAACTTGAGATCTTCATTTTCCAAAGATATGGATAATTAAACCAAATTCCCATTCATTCATTTACAAAGGAGGATACAACTTTCCAGTAATGTTTGTTTCTAGAGCTTGTCAGGAATCAAGGTACCTGGAAATGTAACACTTTAGGCTACTCTTGTTTGCTGAACTTAGACTTGGAACAAACGGACATAGGTATTATTTTGCCCTGTCAATGGGAAGGACTAATGAGCCACCCATGCCTCATAACTCCCTAGTAACTGAAGTATTTCTGCCACCAAAATGAATGATTCCCTACCTGCTCAGGTAAAATACTGCCTTTTTTCCCTCTTTGTTTCTATTTTAGTTGAACAGTATTCATTCAAGAGCTGGTGACTGCCTAAAATGTGGTGTCCATGATAGACAAGGCTGCTGTCCTCAAAGAGTTAACATCTAGTTAGAGGTCAAATAACTAAAAGGAAAACAAAAGAGAAAAAAAAGTGAATAGGATAATATTTCAGGTGGTGAGGAGTGCTATAAAGGAATAAATATGGCAATGGTGATATGACCAAGAGTAATGGATTGGGATAAGTCAGAAAAGGCATCTCTATGGCTATGACATTTGAGCTGAGATCTGGAGGATAACAGGAACCAGATTTGAATATCTGGGGAAAGGGATTCCGGAGAGGTGGATGCAAAACACAGGTAAATGCCAGAAAAGTAGCCTTCAGGTGAGGCATATTCATTCTTGGCTCTCCAAATATCATCATCAAGCCATGTCAATATGATATTGGAGTGCAAATATTTCTGAATGTCTGTTAGAGAATTAAATTGCTTAAATGTGGTATAAACTCCTAGAAGGTAGAGACAGGGTTATACTCATTTCTGTATCCCCCAATCCTTAGAATAGGGTCTGGCATAGCTTTGGGATTTGGAGCTCAGCACATGTTCTTGAATTGACAGGAACAGTCACATGACCAAAATCATTCCCCATAACTCAGCAGTAAAGGCTTTCCACCAAGTTGTGCCGAGGACCTGTCCAATGGAATCACTCTTTATATGGTTATGGTTTTAACAGTGAAATGTGCCCTACAAAGCCAGAAAAAAAATGTTCCCTTAATTAAAATGAATCCCAATCAATCAGATTGCTAATGGAAGAGAAGATTCTGTTCATAGAACCCAGTGTCCACTCCTTCCCTGAAATAGTTCTTCAAACTTTCCAAAGACCACCCCTTGCCAATTCCATTGTTCTCTTCTGTTTTCAGGCAAAACAGGCAATTCTATGGTATAATTTATGGAGCTTTCAGTGAAGAGCCTAAAAAAAATAATAAAACCTCCAATATCACTTCATGTTTATAACTTCTTTATTCTAGGTCTCAAAGAGTTAGCATTTAAAACACAGATTATTTTGGGAAGAGTTATAATTTAAGTAATTAACTAATCTAAATAGCACTTTGATAAAGAAACCTTAGTTCAGTTTCTGGAACTGAAGATTTGCCATTCACTGTTGCTTCCATATACTGACCATATGCCTTGCGAGGTTCCTTTGACCTGTCACTATGTGGGGGAGACGATGAACTGAGAGCATGACCAGAACAAGTCACCAAGGAACCATAGTGGAGATCATGCACAATCAAAGGAAAAATATATGCGTTCAGTTGGCAAAAAGGGCATCACTAGTTCACAGACATTTATTTACATCACAAACGCAACAATAATAAGCAATGTTTTATTAGTTTACCATTATTTAATCTTTTCCACAAAGGATTAGATATGACTCACAGGGAATACAGACAATAAAACAAGATGATGTGTTTGTGTGTGTGTGTGTATGTGTGTGTGGAGAGAGAAATACACAGCTATAGATGTAGATAGATATAGATGACATGGAGAGAAAGAGAGAGAGAGAGAGAGAAATGAATGAGACCTATGAAAATTACAGCTGTCAAAAATAGTTGCTACAGTTACATTGTAACCTGTCTCTGATGACCATGGAAGACAGTATTAATGGATGGGTGTTCCTGGAACACTAGCCCCTCATGGCATACAGTTGTTTGGTATCAAATAAATTTGAAAAGGCTATATACACTCTGTGACCCTTTTGGAGACACACAGTACACAACTAGAATAGTAAAGTCTCTGATGAACCACAGGAAAAAAAATCCTCGGTATGTTTTTAGCCCATTGTTTTCCAAACACAGTGACCATACAACCCATTTTCATTTGTTTCTTTTTTTTCACACAGATTAAATTCCCATGAAATAGTGTTCTGCAAACACCCTAGCACTTCTGTGCTTAGTGTTATTAGTTTTCAGGAAGCTCATAATAAGATTTATGTTCTAATTACAGCATTTTATGACATTAGTATATCTATTTTGTGTATTCTGCTGGGGCTAATAATTTGTGTCAGATGGGAATTTTCTTGATTCTGTTTTCTTTCAGTTGATTTTATTGTCATTTTATTTTATAGTATGTATTTCCTATGAGTCCATTCCTATTCTTTATGGAAACTTTTGAAGAGGTAATAATTAATAAGAACTCAGTTCAGCCATGACTGATCTTTAGAGTCCTTCCGTGTGCTATTCCCAGCTCCTCACTCTTTACCTGCCCCACCACCTCTCCTTGCCTTTCCCTTCCTGTAGTCTAAGCAAGAAGCGGTGGCCCTCTGTGTAACAGACCTTAAGAAGACGCACTGCTGCTATTATTGTCATCCTTCAGTGCTTGGAGTTCACCTTTATTCCAGGTCAAAACAAATAGGTACTTCCTCCCTTCTCTAAGGAAATTCACTCCAGGAAATTTATCTTAAAAATATAATACTTAGCTACAATACCAAAGCATTGTTTAGAAGAATCAAAATTAGAAATAAACTAAAAAGAAAAAAAGAACAATGGTTAAATGAATTATAGTACCTGAATCCATTGAAATACTGTGCTGTCATTAAAAATCATGCTTTATTAAAATGTTTGCCATGTAATAATGTTCACTGTCTATTATTATATTAAATGTAGTCATTATATGTAGACTGCTATACAGCAAAATGTTTTAACTTTGAGCAATGGAATTATTTGCTGATTTTTTATTTTCTTTTTCCACCAAATACTCAGCATTCACCAAAACCATTTATTGAGCACCTAAACTTTTCCAGGTACTGCCATACATGCTAAGATCATAGCAGTGAATAAGACGAAGTCCCTGCCTTCACAGTGTTTACATTCTAGTATACAATAAGCATGCATTATTTTGTGCAAAAAGAAAATATATTAAATATATTTCCCTATCCCTTGTTTGTATATTAGGAATTTAGATAAAGCATATTGGCTTTCAAATATGAAAGAATTTCAGTTTGTGCCATGACCTAAGGTTGTGATATAGTAATAGCTAGCATTTATTGAGCATTTACTTTGTGCCAGGCACTTTCCCACTTTAACTTCTGACTCAATGAAGTAGATTATTCCCATTTTACATCTGTGAAAACAGAGGCTCGCAGAGGTTAGGTAGCTTGTCCAAGATTATACACCAATTAATGGTAAACCCACAGAAGGAGGATCTGAGCCAAGGTTTTTCTGCACCATCATCATAAGCTCTTGGTCTTGTCTAGTGCTTTTTGCCCTGAATTAAACCTATATCAAGACTGTTTGTAGTTGTTTGCGTTGGATGGTATCCCTTTTACCAAGCCTTTTCTTTACATTCTTTCTGTGTCACCTTGTTATACGTGCATTTCTCAGGCAGCATTTAGTTGGATTTTTCCTTTTTATTAAAATTGAGTGCTTTTCCCTGTAATTAGAAAGTTTAGCCCATTTTTGTTAGGATAGATAGGCTAGGTCTTAGTTCTGCCTTTATGAGAGGAATATAATGATGTACCTGAAAGAATATACTCTGGAGTCAGACTCCTGTCTTCAAATTCCAACTCAAGCGCTGATTAGCTTTTGATGCTTTGGCAATTTATTTCACTTTTCTGTACCTTTGTTTCCTCATCTGTAAAGTGAGAATAGTACTGGTATCTTTCTCAAAAGTATTGTGAGGATTAATTAGGCTAGTATGTGCAAAGGATTTAGAAAAGCATTTGGCACAGTGTTTGCTATTATGTTTATACTTTAAGTAATACATTTTATTTTTTATTTCATTTTACTTTTCATTGTATGAGCTATATTCAGCTTCATTGTTTTGGTATGTATTTCTTCTGATAATATAGGAGGTATGACAGATTGTATTTTCCAAAGTTTGCCACAACAATATATCCCACTTCATATGCTCTACTTGCAGTGTGACTTTGAAAATTTTCTTTGGAAAGGTGTGGATCTATGTCTCCTTACCTTGAAGCTGGACTGGCTGTTGTGATTATTAAGGTGGAGTTCTGATTTCTATGTGATTTCTGAGGCAAAGCCATAAAAGTGCTTTCTTGGGATTCACACTCTGGAAGAAGTCAGCAACCATATAAACAATCTGACTGCACTGAGGCTGCGATGTTGTAAGGAAGTCCCAACTAGTCCACAGACACCACATAGAGAGAATCCAAGACCACGCAGAGAGAGATGACGGGCCAGCTCCTTATTGCTCTAGCCCCCAGGTGCTCCTGCTCCAGCCACCACTTGACTGAAATCACACAAGGGATTCTGAACTAGAACTGCTGAAAGTCCTTTACAAATTTCTGGTCCACATACCCAAAGAAAAATAATATTGTTGTTGCTACTGTAAGCCACTGAGTTTTGAGATGATTTGTTTTAAAGCAATAGGTAACCAGAACAAAAGCCTTGTAGTTTTGTCCCAGTGGTTATATTTATATCAATAGCATTATACATTATTTCAAATCCTCTATTTCTTGAGAAAGGGTCTATTGACTCCTAATGATGAATCTTGAAGCAATTAATGTATTTCCACTTCCTCTCTTCCTTTACTGTCTACTTTTAGTAGATAATATATTTTATTTAGTGCTTACTTTTATACTTTTCAAAATAAAGTTCTATTGCTTTATATCTCTTTAAATTATGTCTTAAACCTAATTATACCACTTCTGAGGGTGTGAAACTGCCACTTCTTGCTAAATCATGGTTCTTTAGCAACCTGCTCACTGTGTATATGACTTATTAATATACTACCTCACTGCTGAAAATAATTGAAAAATAGAGCTCTCTTAAATATGGTGGTTTTCAAAAGAACATTTCTGCTACCAGCAGCCAAGATTAATGACACTGCAGTGTCTATTTAAAATGAATTTTGAGTATCTATCATTCAAGTTATCGTTTCTTTTATCTCCATGTATATATTTTTAATATTTAAGAAATTGGAGGAGACATTAATTTCATTTTTCATACCTTTCAAATAAGTTATTTAAGGAAACTGAAGAATAAGATATATATGATTTTTAACCAAAAATTCCTAAGTAATTATATTTGGCATTAAAATAACATGGAAAGTAGAAGACAGCATTGGTAAATGTGCATGCAGCTCCTAGATCTAAGAATGAAAGGTCCTAGTCTGAGGGAAAGAATCATGATTGAAACCACACTAGCAATGTATTTATAATAATGTCATTTTAATATCAGTTACAGCATTTAAAAAATTCACAAACCTTTCAAATTACCAACATAAATTTCTGAGAGAATCAGGGTAATCTAACTCAGCATCTTGATTCCTCTAGGAACAAATTAAATTTGTACAATGTCAGTATCCATCAAATGTGAGCCATTCAGCAGTATATGTTATGACATACTGGTTGGATTTTTCTATTGTCTTTCCAATTACCTCTTGCTCTTAATGTCTTTAGTATGTGAATCAATGGGTGGTGGTGCAATTGTTTTTTCTTGTGTTGCTTTGAAGCAACAGTTTCAAAGACAAAATTTTAATATTGCAAAATGTATTTTCAAAAGTATAGAGCCTATTGCGTTTATTAAATGTGGTATATTTTTATACAGACTGTATCAAACAAGACCCAGTTTGGCCACTCTGATAAGCTGATTGATCAGAAATAAAACCAGAAGTTTGAATAAACTATCCAACAATTTAGTACTTTAAAAATTATGATCAACAGAACTTTGCAATAACACCATCTAAAAGTATATAGAATCCGTGTGACTTTGGATTAAGTCATCTATACTGAGGACAAACATATCACCAGAAGAAACAGGCCAGGGACTGTGGCATAACCATAAACAGAGCAAAAGCATGCCAAGAAGCCACAAAGGAATAGGCAGGAATTGTGATCGCTGATAAGCCAGAGGTATGTAGTCAAGCATTTTGGTAGACAAGGCAATAATAATTTGGGAATTTATTGTGAGGAAGTTTGTTTATGCTAATGTCTTGTTCATTAAGTGATGAATTCAATGAACATTTACTGATGTCCTGTTTTATGCACTCAAAAAATATGAAAAAAATACTAAAATATTAGCTCCATTTCTTGATAGATATATATTTATATACATTTACATACACACACCAATACATTTGAGATATGACTCTCAGGTTTTTGGCTTGTGCAATAGGAAAATGGTGATATTGTTCATCATGATGAGAAAAAATGAAGAAGCAACAAGAGATTAGCTCTGGCCATATTAAATCTGGGATTCCTTTTAGATATACATATTTAGATATCAAGTAGGAAGTTGGATATGTAAATCTGGAGCTCAGTGCAGAGCCCATGGATGTATATAAAAATGTGGAAGCCATCAGCATATAGACAGTATGTAAAGCCAAAGGACTAAAGGAGATAAAAATATAGAAAAGAGAAGGTGGCCTAAGACATGCGCCTGGCCCTCCAACATTAGGTAGTCGAGTAGGGGAGGAAGACTCAGAAAAATAGAGTAGAAAGATTAGCCAGTGAGTCAGATGAAATTGATTGGGATTCTATAAAAGTCAGGAGAAAATATATTTCAAGAAAGAGAGAGTGTTTGAAAGTTCAAGGAAGATGAGGATGGAGACATTACCATTGGATTTATCAGTGAGGTCATTGGTGACATTTATTCATTCCATATACTTTTCCTGAGTTCATATCATGTTCCTGGCATTGAGCATGTGCATAATAGGTGCTCATTAAATATTTGTAGAAAAGAAGAAAGTAAGGAAGGAAAGAAAGAGTAAAAGAAGCAAAGGACATTTAGACAAATGGGTGGAGTGATTTTACTTTTTCCTTCTTGCCTAGCCAGAAACTGATATTTGATTATGTGAGATGCTGGTTAGGGAGTGAAATCACAGGCAGCAGGCATAGGATGGCTCTAAGCAGCAGCTTCAAGAGCTCCCCAGTTACAGGCAGATCTGTATTTTATCTTTTTAAACCATGTATAGTGGGATAGGCTTATCTAGATTTCCTACAAATAGTCAAACGTCAAGGAAAAAGTGGGAGCCTGGAAATTTGATTGATATTACCTCCTTCCTTCACCACTGTGATCAGGAGTTATTTCATTCATTTATCTTTTACACAGAAATATCTCCTTGGCAGAAAGCCCAGACTTGCATGCATAGAACAAATTTAGCTATGGACCTTTCTCGTGGTTCCTCTTGAACTCTGTCCAGGAAGGTTTGGTTTGGGATTGGCCATTTATTTTAAAGAATTTAAGAAACAAACAAAGACTCAGCAGCTGCTTTGATGCTTAAGACAGGCTGCTTTCAAAATGCTAATTGGCACCTGGCAAGAGAAGAGAAAGTTAATTCAGTTCCTACACTTATGGAGTTACAGATTATTTGGTCAATGTGGTGCAAAACAACAAGAGAGCTGACATCTGTTTGGTGCATTAGTTATTAAATTCTCCATAATTCTTTAATAGCAGTCTATCTTTATCTTAGATGTTTTGTCTGCACAAGCATATATTACCAGTCAATTTGGCCTCATTGTGGTTTGCCCTTCCTCAGCTCCTACTAATGAATAGCTACCTTGGTCCTGCAGATTGAATAAATAGGAGAACTGCAAATAACAGCAATTTTTATTTCCTTTGACTCCATCTCTCTCTCTCTCTCTCTCTCTCTCTCTCTCTCTCTCAGCATATTGGGGAGGTTATAGACCCCTGTGAAACTCTATATAAGCTATGGCTCCTCTCCCCAGAGAAAGGAAGATACATGCCAAATTTTACACTTTGGAGTTCTCAACCCCTTAAAAGTCCACTCATGGACAGCCCATCTCAGAAATTTTGAAAGTATGAATAAGACAGCCTGGCATCAGAATCATTGCGGAGCTGAGAACCCTCTTGGAAATGTGGCTTCCCTGGCCATTCTACATAAGAATCTCCCCGTTTGTTAAAAATTTGATAAACTTACAAGACTGCAGTCACAGTGGCCTTACCTAGGGATTCATAGATTCCAGATTAAGAGGCCTTAGTTAAACATGCCCCCTCTAACAAGTCTTGTTCTTAAGCAATAGAAAATACTGCCCCACTCAATTCCTTTTTTTCATCCCTTCCCTGTCTCCCTTCTTACTCTTCTTTTTCTTCTTATTCACACGTCAAACAGGCTGTGAAATGTCTAAATCAAGGCATCTGCAGAGATGCTTTCTCACCAAAGTCAACTGCTGGTGATCCTGGGGTCCTGCCACATGGTAAAACAAGATGGTGGCTGATCTCTGCTGATGTCCTCGCCTTTCCCACCGGGCTCACCATCTCCTGGAGCCCAGCTGTGGGTGACCAGGCATGGGGCTTGTCCCATTCCAGGTCTCCTCTTTCAGTCTCGGCTGCTCCACTTTCTTCCCGAGTTCCGCTGTGGGCTATTGGGCATATGGTTTTCCTCTTCAGCCTTGAGCTGCACTGTGGGCCCAGCCCCTTGTGGGCCTCTTTCTGTGCCTCTGTACTCTGCTGATTTCAGACTCTGGGACTTCTCTCAGTCTCTGGGGCTTCTCTGTTTTCCTGCAGTCCTCTCTCACACATGGCAGGATCAAAATGGTGGCTTCCTTTCTCTGTGCCTCTCTCTGTGTCTCCTTTTATATAAGACCCAGGAAGAGGGTGGAGGCCCAACTTGAGTCATGCCTCACTGACTAGTCCAGTCAAAAGCAATCTAATCAAGTGATCTAAAGTGAATCTACTACAAAGCAAACCACCACCAAAAGAATAAACCAGTTTAAAAACATAATCTTTTGGGATTTGAAAAAGAACTTCAAACTGTCACATAGGGGCTGTTTGTAGATGTGATGTTGTCAAGTCAGGAACTGCTGTGTCTGAGAGAAAGAAACAATTTAACTTTTAAAGGCATGTTGTATTTTCTTTATCTTAAGGAATTTTATGGATTATTAAAGAAACTAGGTAGTCAACTGTAAAGTTCATTCACACAGAAGGAAAAGCTCTGAGTGAATGAGTGAAAATCATCTATGATTTGAAAAAGCCATTTGGCTATTTAATTCTACACAAGGTTTTTGAGTTTGGGGCAGCAGAAGAAATGGTTTGGACTAAAGAAGAGCCAGGTAGAAACATTTAGACTCCAAAGCTAATAGCAGAGAATTATTAAAAAGGATTATTGAACCTATTCTGAAAAGAAACTAATTATAAGCTTAGGTAGCTAAGACCAGAAGCTATGAAAGTGTCTGAGGTGGATAATACAAGGAAGAAAGCTGAAACAAATCACAGTTTTGGATTTTAAGGCAGTTAAGTACCCGGTACTTAGGAGTTTTGGTTCTTAAACATTTTTTTCTAGATATAGATTACAATTAAATCATAGAAGTTTAGGCTATGAAAGAGCCTTGGAGATCATGCCATCTTACATGGGTTAAGTAATTAATTATGCACCATTGTCTAAATTAGTAAGTATGCATGCATTTGCCTAACACAAAAGGTATATAAATCCTTCCGTCTGTTTTTAATTTTAAAGCATTTATGCCCACACTAGATTTTTATTCTGAACTCTAGACTTGAAATAAATGTTGCAAACTTACAATGGCTGAGATTAATCCCCTGATCTATCAAATTTGTTCCTCTTGCATTCTCCAGCTTCTTGGTTGATGGTAACTCTATCCATCCTATAATTCAAGCCCAAAACATTGGACTCATCCCTGAATCCTCTCTTGATCTTGTATTCATCAGGAAATCCTAATGGCTCTACCTTTAAAACATAACGTAGTCTTCTCAGTCCTCCATGTGGCCCTCCAGATCTCAGCCACCATCATCTCTTTCTAGGAAGACTGCTGTAGGTTCCTAACTGGTCAGTCTGGATCCACCTTTGCTTCCCTTCAGACTATTTTCAACACAGCAGCCAGCGGGATCCTGTTAAATATATGACGGATCATGTCATTCCTCTGTTCCAAACGTCCAATGACTTCCTATCTGACTCCAAGTAAAAGGCAAGTAAATCACAATGGCCTATAAAATCCTACAAAATTTGGCCCCCTAGTCATTTCTATGACATTATTTGTTACTACACTTCTCCCTGATCATTCTCTCCAACAGGCTAGTCTCTTTGCTGTTTGTCAACACACACACACCCTCCTCACTTTTTGTACTTTTTCTCCATATAACCTATTGCCATCTAACCTACTGTAGCAGTCTGATATTATTGATGAATTCCAAAAAGTAATATTGGATTATGTTTGTAAACTGGTCATTTCCTCTGGGCATATTAGAATGTATTGGATTCAGAGGTTTTACTTTTACTTGATTAAATAATGATTAAGGCTTTGATTGGGCCATGTCAGTAGGGTGTTCAGTCCCCGCCCCTTTGGTAGGTGGGCACTCACAGAGAAAACTACACGGCAGAGAAGAGAGTTGGAGTTTTTTGAGCTGGAGCCTGGGAAGTAAGCACACAGAGGAGCTTGGTTGTAAGGAAGGAGAAAAGGGCCTGGGAAGAGAATCAAGCCATTCACCTGATAGTCTACAGCTGGCCTTGTGGAGATACCAGAGGTGCTGAGCCCAGAGAGAAGCAAATCTCAAGAAGAGAGGAACCCAGGAAGCCTGAACCCTCACAGACAATGGCAACTATTTTGCTCTAACATGTGGCAACAGACTTTGGTGAGGGAAGTAACTTATGCTTTATGGCCTGGTAACTGTAAACTTCTATTCCAAATAAATACCCTTTATAAAAGCCAACAGATTTCTGGTATTTTGCATCAGCACCCCTTTGGCTGACTAATACACCTACCATATATTTTTCTTGTTTATTTTGCTCACTGTCTGTCTTATCCATCTAGAATATAAGCTTATTGGGAACAGGGTTTTTTGCCTCTTTTGATTACTTCTGAATCCCCAGGACCAAGAGCAGTGCCTGGCCCCTAGCAGGTCTTCAATAAATATCAGCTGCATGGAGTACATCTTTCATTGATTCCATTATTCCTCCATATATGAAGCTTATCCTTCCAGGTAATTCTCCTGGGTCCCCTGTAACTCCCACCTGCATAGTGCTAGAGGGCTATTTCAAGGAAATCCTTGCCATTCTTGTCCTTTAATTGAGGAACAAGATGGGGAAAAGTTTCCTCTAAAGGAACAACTCCAGATGATTAGTAAAGGCTGCCTAGAGAGTTGTGTTGAGAAGAGCTATGAGGCCCAGTTAGATCTCTGAGCTTAGGAGCATCACAATTGATTGATAACATCTATCACTGGCATGAAAAGGAATTTGCAACATGTGACTTACTCCAAACCTATTTTTTCTCTTTCTATTCTAATTTCCCTATGCTGACCCCATCTACTTGAGCACTTGCTGTGACCTTCTAAATTAGAATATCTCTATATAAGCTCTTTCCCAAGAAGATAATAGTTTTTTGCTGATGGTATTTTGTATGATTTCTTGCAGGGGTGCTTACATTTTCACAGGCTAGGTCTAGATCTAATGGTGGAATTTCATACAGTATCCTTGCAATAGTCTTCTCTAGTCACATTGTATACCTCTCATAACCTGCCAAGTTTAGGCTCCTGGTGACCAAATTGAGAGGGAGTGTGAACAAATGTGTATCCCTATCAACAAAGGAAAGACATCTGTGGACACAGACAGTGCTATCCCCTCTGTTCCTTATCTCAGTCAACAGTGACACCCTCCTCCTGCCGTTCAGTATGTCCAAGGTCCTTGTAATTTGGCCCACACTACCCTCCCGGCTTCATTTCCACACCACTTGTCTTGTTCCTTGTACAAAGTGTGTTCTTTCTCACTTCAGCTCCACTGTTCATGCCATTATCTTTGCCTGAAAGAACTCTCACCCTCTTCTTCACCAAATAACTCTTGCTTAAGACTCAGCTTATGCAATCATCACATCCTCTAGAACTTTCCTACCCACCACTCCTAACCCACACATCAAACATACTCAATTAGATATGCCTCCTGCACATTAATTCATGATTGTGCTTTTATTACTAGACTCTGAGTTTCTTGAAGTCAGTGACCATAACTTAATTCTTTGTACACCCCACCTTCAATGACAAGGCCCTCATGTAATACCTACCAGGAATAGAGGACCCACTGGCAAAGATTTATTTTGTTCAGACTGTAGCTGATCAAACAAAGTAAGGAGAAGGGACAGAGAAGCAGACACATAAGTAGGGGTCATCCAGATAGTAAATATTTTTGGATTTGAGGGCTATAAAATCTCAACACTGCCTTTGTACTACAAAGGCAGCCACAGACAATTATTTACAAAAAAATAGACTCCATCCATGTATTGTAGTTTGCTGACCTCTTCATAAAAGTTGGGCGTACTTCCCACTAACTCACCAGTGATTTTGGAAGATTGGACACCAGAATTGGCCTTGCTGCTAGCAATCTCAGAGAAATCTAAGGCTCATGTTCTGTGACTCTCAGTGAACTGTGGGTAGGGCTCCTTCTTTGCTGCCAGTTTGAAAACCTTTCATTGGGCTTCTCACAATTGCCTAGGGCAGAGGTTCTTAAACTTGAATATACATTGGAATCATTTGAAGATTTATTAACACAGACTGCTGGCCTCACCCTCAGCATTTCTATTTCAACAGGTCTTAGATGGGGCCTAAGAATTTGCATATCTGACAAGTTCCCAGGTAATGTGAATGTTCCTAGTGAGAAGAACACACTTTGAGCACCACTATCCTATGCCATGTCATCCATCCCTTTTGCCAACAAAATCTGAGGTGCTCAAAAATAAGAACCAAGCACACTTAAAGGGATGCTTTGAGTAACAATGGAATTGGTTATTTGTCCAAACACAACTCATAGAAAATTTCTTTTACAAAATTTCCATTTGATCAACTAATATCTGCCTCCTATTGGTAATGTAGGTGTCAATTGCAGGCAGCCCAGGAAGTATAATCTGCAACCGGTGGATGTGCTGGTTGAGGTAAGGGCTTCAGTTGATTTTACAAAGGAACCCCTGCAGAGCAGGCTTCCTACGCTTTCCATCTTCCTCCTTCACCATCTGTATTAGTCAGCCAAAGGGGTGCTGATGCAAAATACCAGAAATCAGTTGATTTTTATAAAGGGTATTTATTTGAGGTAGAAGCTTACAGTTACCAGGCCATAAAGCGTAAGTTACTTCCCTCACCAAAGTCTATTGCCACGTCTTGGAGCAAGATGGCTGCTGATGTCTGCCAGGGTTCAGGCTTCCTGGGTTCCTCTCTTCCCATGACTCCTTTCTCTCTGGGCTCAGCTACTCTGCTTTCTCCACAAGGCCAACTGTAGACTCTCAGGTGAACGGCTCTGTCTCTCTCCCTGAGGCCTCTGCCTGTGTTTAATGGAGACTTCTTTCCTTCCTTCATATGTCTGCTTCTCTGTGTGTTTACTTCCCATGCTCCAGGATCAAAATTCCAACTAACTCCTGTGCCTTGTCATTTTTTGTGTGAGTCCCCACCCATCAAGGGGGCACGGATGCAACATCCTACTGACATGGCCCAATCAAAGCCTTAGTCATTATTTAATCAAGTAAAAGTGAAACCTCTGAATCCAAGATAATCTAATATGCCTGGAGGGACAGATAGTTTACAAACATTGAAAATATCTATTCCTGGAATTCATAAACAATATCAAACTGCCACACCATCCATTTCTGCTGCGCAGTGGCTAGTGACAGCTTACCATGACTGCTGGGATGGGGGGTTGGGTAATGAGCCTCTCCCTAAATATAATAAAAAATAAAACAATAGATTCCCTTCACATATGAATATGGTATCAATTATCTATAATGGTTTTATTTGCGTGAAAGTACATAGAAGACTACCTTAGTGTATAACCATGCTAACTGGACTAGTAAACAAGTCATTATTTTTCCCTGTCTTAGACAAATGCTGCATGCCTCTCTATGTGTGAATGTGTATATATGTGTTTGTGTGATGTGTGTGACACTCCTGATGTTCTCTTACTTCGTAGGGGAAAGGGAAAAAGTGATATTGGAGTTGGCAACCACCCAGTTTCCCCAAATAATCCCCTTCTACTCACCAGCTGATGCCTGAATTCTGTCTTTGGAATCACATTGCTTTGTCTGGAAAAGTCCACCTTTAAACTGTTAACAATCATTTATACCTGAGTGAGGATAAAGAGAATATGAAATTGGAAGGAGAACATGAGGGTAGAGAGTGAAGGGAGGTGAAAAGAGTAGAACAGGACAAGGGAAGCAGAGGAACTGGCCTGTTTCTGCCTTTTGCCTAAGCATTATCCTAGTGATAAATATGTTAGTACATAACAGAGAATAGAATTGGTAAATGTTTTTCACACACATATAGCTTACACATATGAAATAGATATTGGGAATTTCTTTTAAAAATATACACACAAAATAGAAAACTGCGCACTAATCAATAGGACAGATCCTCCAGCAAAGTGCTGCTGAGCTCACCAGGACCTTCCTTATCTCTGAAGGTACAGCTGGCCATATAACTGCCAAAAGAAAGTTCTCCTGATGGAGTAGCTCGTGGCATGGAAACAGTCCAGTGGTGGCTGATAAAATAGCCTCTGCCCTGCTTTCCTAGACCTATCCTGAAGTGCCTTCTGTGGTTAACAGAAAAGCTATCTGCTTTTATTTCCTTAATCCACACTGACACAGAAGAAGGCTGCTCTTTGCCCAAGGTCACACAGTGAGTGGCAGATCATGGGTAGGGACAGAAGATACAGATATGAGGACTAATGTCATCATAGACTTTCAAGGCTGTGGTTACATAAGCTGTGCTTATAATAATATAGTCAAAGAAGATAATAGCTGATTTATTCCAAGAGATTATTTTAGGAGTTGTTTGATCCTTTTTTTCCTAATTTAATATACCAAAGAGTTCTAGCCATAAAAGCCTATTTAATAGGCAATCTTAGAAAACCACATTCATTTTTCCTTTAATGAGGGAAATAGTGAAAAAAAAAAAGGAAATAAAATATCTAAAACATTATAAATCTAGAATTCTGTAAGTTTCTGTGATTATTTAAGGGAAAATACTGTATATCCGTTTTTATCATAGAAAAGAAAATGAGTTAAAACTGAATGTTTCACACTGTGTTTCAAGCTCTGAGACATGCTATTGGCCATGCTATAAATCTTTTCAAGTATCAGTTTTCAATAAAATATGGGAGGATCTTAAATAAGTGGTCCTAGAAGATGTCGATTCAGTGTATTAAAAAAATAAAATTTAAACACTTGCTCCAAGCTACTATGCTGTTCATTTTAGTGAGCCTTATTATATCTTCAAAAAGCTATGTTATCCTTTGAATCTCAGTCTATCTCCTTTCAATTTCTATTTGGCTGATGTTAAAGGTGAAAACTGATATAAGCCAATGGAGCATGGATTTAGAAAAATTGAAAATGGAGTATGTATCCTTTCCAACTTAGAAAGAAGCTAATAGAAGTTATTTTGTTGTACTAGACTGTTCACTTGACTTCTCTTTCCCATTGGAAAGTTTCTTGGATTGGAAACCCTCCAGCTATCAATAAAAATGTCTAAGATGTGCATTTGACTAGAATCAATTATATTGTAATCACTGGAATAAAAACATGAGAATCCAGCTATGCAAAGATCACATTTATAGAATAAAATGCACAGTCTAAAGGGAACAAAACTTCCAGTGTCAATTTTACCTTGTGAATATGGAGAGCAAAATGTTCCCTGAACATCGAGAAGATAATTTCCTGTTATCACCAAAGCTTTGAGCATGTTCCTTTTCTGGTTATCAAATCTTATTTCTGTAATAAATATTAATAATGCATGTTGCACTCTAAACCAAAACACCTCTCCTGTCTAAATTAGCTGAGATCCTTTACTCATATTTAATATTTGAAAAGTTTATGTAGAATCATCTTTTGGCATTTGGTTATACGTATGTATTTATTTATTAATATGTATTTCATTCATATGAGGCATTTCATCCTCCTAGTTCACTGAGACTATAAGCTGCAGTTTCAAGTTGCCTCTTACTATATGTGAGAGTCCAGACATTTTATATAATGTATACACTGTCTTCTATGAGTTGTAATATAAGTTTTATCACAACACTGCAAAAGGTACGAGTGTCTGTAGCTTGATTTCACCCTGTGGTTTATGCCCTGAAGTGTCACGCAGCTAGACAATGCTGTGCCAATCATTTGCAGCCTGTGAAAGCTCAGGGAGCAAAGCAGAGATAAAGTGATAGAAGGCTGATCTTTGGGATGATTTAGAATTGGGCTTCTCAGCTCCCAGGACTCCACAATCTGTCCAGAGGGCAGTAAAAGGAAGAAACATCTCCATTTGCATAGTTTCTTTTATGACTTCAGAACACCTGGTGGTGATTCGAGATGTAAAACAGATGCCCCTATTAAAGAGGAAGGCTGTAGGATAATGAATTATTGGCAGTGTCATCTGTGAGAGGTAATAGTGCATGACTGAGACATCCAAATGACTGCTATTCTGGGCCTCAGTCTCCTCATCTATAAAGTGGGTGTGCTACTAAAATTTACTTCACAGTTTTTGTAGGAATGAGATGAGATGCCCAGCAGGACAGTCTAAATCCCTTGTCCTTCTAAATCAGTTCTCATCTTCCCCTTCCTACCAGCAGTGAATCATACCATATTTATTGGACATGTAATATGTGTCAGATACTATGTCAAGCTTTACATGCATCATCACATGTAAGCCACAAAAAAACCCTTAGAGTTAGGTACTTCTTTTATCTCTATTTATAATAGAGGAAGAAATTGAAGCTCAGAGAGGTTTATAAAGGTTAGTGGTGGGTTGTGGATTTGGACATTTTTTAACCAGAGGTTTCTGAAGCATTAGTAGCATAAGGCCAAATGACCTTGGGAATCTGGAAGGCATAAATTCTCATTTCCCTAGGAGGGCTAGGAATGGCTGGGATGCAGAGTGAATTATCTTGCAGAACTTTGGCCGATTACAATTCAGAATGTTTTTGTAAGCCCCATTTCAACAATCTAATAATACCTGAAGTTTTCTAAACTATTTCTATTCATATGTGTACTTAAAGAGCACTTCCTTTACAAAGGCTGTCTATAATTTTATCTAAATGCATAGCACAGTGGGAAAATCCTATCAGATGATACAGGGAAAAACCCCTTCATGTTGAAATAAATATTCACTCTATAGATGCATCTCCATCTTTACATAACAGCATTTGCATTGACACAGCCTCTAAATTTCGAAGAATACCTATGACTTGGTAAATGCTATGTCAATCAAATCAGAATCCAGGAGGATTGACAAGTGGGTAAGTGTATTATGTTGTTAATTTTACAGAAAGGGTGACCAAGGTGAACTTAGAACCATATCTTTAAGACATATTTTTGTAGGAAGTTGTGAGGAAAAATTGGAAATGTGATTATTGGGTTTTAAATGATTGAGTAGAGTATATGAAGCACAGTCTGCTGACCTCAAGCTCAAGAATGACGACTACATGTGTTCATGTTTTCTGTAAAAGCACAGAGAGCTAAGGGCAATTGTCTAAATTGAGGCGTCAATCAACAAATATTTATGGTGAGTCTTTGGTGTGCTCAGCAGATCCTAAAAAACACTTGAGCACCAATTCTTCATTTGCAAAGTAGAAATAATTTTAAAAATCTGCCCCATTGATTGTTGTAAAGATTAATAGTGAGTATGGAAGTATTTTATAAATTCTAAAGTGTAATACAAATGTCAGATATCAAGTTATTAAATCCTGGCCATTAAACTATTATTGAGATTTAAGCCACATGGTAATGTACCATGCTGGAAGATGGAAATCCAAATACTGAAATGCAGTGTCTTTTACCCTCAAGGATATAACAGTATAATGGAGAAGATGCATATAGTATCTAAATAATTAAAATTCAGTGTGAAAACTGCTACTATTGATATATAGACAAAGTAAAATAGTAGTATAAGGGGTACAATTAATTCAGGGCAAAGGAATCATTTGTTAGAGAAGTTTCAGTTGAGTGATATATTTAGCTTACTCTGAAAGGCTGAGATGGAAGTTTTTCAGAAAGAAAACATTGTAGGTGAAACACTCTAGGTAAAAAAACATCCTAGATAGAAGAGATTGTATGAACATCAATACAAAAGCATAAGAAAGTTGTCCCATGTGACTGTAGTGTCAGAGGCATGTGAGGAACTAGTAGGAGATGAGTTTAAAAGATAAATTTGAAGGTTGTATGTGAAGTCTTTCAAATGCAATACTTAAGAGTTGAGTTTTATCCTTAAAACTACGGGAAGCCATGGAAAGATTTTCAGCAGGGGATTAACACAGACCTGGTATTTTTGAAAAGGGAAGGCAAGAGTGGAGGTGATGTCATTCCTGTCCTTAAGGTGTTTATTTTCTGACCAAGAAGGTCATAGCAATATATACATAGGCACGTTGGTTCCTTGACCTTCACCATCAGGCCCAAAATCAAGGCTGAAACTAGAGCAGGAGCTTCATCCAGTATAGCCTAGAGTTACTGCAGCTCATACAAGTCCTTCATACCCCAAACATCTAAGAGTTCTGGAAAGCTTGTAGAAGTAATATCATAATAAGAGTGAACTGTGCTTGTCTGCCCTGCTTATAGTGTCTGGATGTCTCTAGAGCCCTCAGGAGCCCCACTGTTTGAGGCACTGTTTACTGTGGGAGTCAGTGATATCCTGCTGAGACATGCATAAGTATAACCTCTGGAATGACCTCCCTACTCACTTTGAAATCTCTTAGCCATAAAAATTCATTTGTATTTAATATTTCCCCCTTTTGGTCAAGGTCTTTTTCTAGATGCATTGCTAGTTGGTGCTTGGTAATAATCCCTTGGTGACAAGGAGGCTTATCCCTGAGAGTCATGTACCACGTCGGGGGAGGGAGGAAGGTAGTGTGTTTACATGCTGAGTTTAGCTTAGAGAGAGGCCACATTTGAGCAACAAGGAGGCTTTCAGGAGTTAACTCTTAGGCAATATATAATACTAGGCTAAGTTTCAATTTCACAAGAAAAGGTTCATAAGTACAATTATCAATATCAAGAGTCTGGTGTAATGGTCTGTCTTCCTTCACTAGGCACTGCCCTTGTACTGGGGGGATTCTTATCATTCTATTAGAGAATGTAGCAGGACTCCCCAGGATGGGAATTCAGTATTCTTTAAGTTATTGTGTGGGTCTCCACCCATTGAGACAATGTCCCGTGAACACTTGAACATATTCATATGTCTCGGAGGCATGCCTCAGGTGCACCCCTTCCCACACATCCCCCCATCACTCATACCCTGCACCAGTGATCCTCCCCTGCCACAGCTGTGACCCTTCTATGATCCAAAACCTCTCCAAAAACGAAGCCAACAAAATAACAAAAAAATTAATAAGAAAATGAAATAATAATTTTTAAAATAACAAATAAAATACAAACATTTTTTAATTGAAATAATATTTAAAAATTTTGGATTTTATGTCTTTCATCACTGTAAGATCTGTTGTCTTGTATGTACAGTAACAATTTCTTCTATATATCTCCACAGTGTCTTATTTTTCCTATTTTATCTTCAAATAAGCTTTAGGTTTTATGCTCCACAGTCAAACAGACTTAGACTCATTTATAGTTTCCCTATACATGGCTCTTCTGCCCCTTTTATTTGAACCTATAATTAGCACTATACTTGTTAAATATATGTCCCAGAGACTTAAATGTTTGGTCCATTCATATGCCAGTTGAGTCCTGACTCTCAGAATAGTTGCAACACCTACTCACCAGTTCATTGGACTCACCCAGGACAACTAACAAGGAGATGATGATGGACAACGCCCATCCCAAGGAACAGAGAGTGTCTGCAACTACAAGCAATATAGTTCTATCCATCTGCCCCATGGGACCTAGGCCTCCTCCCAATTAGAAACAGAGTGGGCATCACCATCCCAAAATCCTCAAGATTGGGGAATGAACAATGGACTAAAGTAGACATTATTATTCTATCATAGACTTATTGTTATTCTGGCAATGGAAGAACTTTTATCGTTGATAATAAAGGCAGTGGCCACCAGAGGTTCTGAGGGATAGGAGAGGGAAGAATGGGTGTAAAATGGGGGCATTTTCAGGACATTGAAATTGTCCTGCATGACATTGCAATGACAGATACAGGCCCATTATATATTTTGTCATAACCTACAAAATTGTGCAGGACCAAGTATAAACTATAATGTAAACTATAGTCCATGGTTAGTAGCAATTCTTCAATACGTGTTCATCAATTTTAGCAAATGTACCACACTAATGAAGGTTGTTGATGATATGGGAAAGTGTGGGAGAGGGGGTGAGCCCGGTATATGGGAATCCCCTATATTTTTTATGTAATCTAAAGCTTCTTTAAAAATTAAAATTAAAAATTAAAAAAAAAGAGTGAACTGTAATTGGAGTCTTCCTTACCTGGCATACCAGGGCTAACTAACTCAGTGTTAGCGTTAATGACTTATCACATGTGCTCCAGAAGCATATCTCTGCATTGGGGTCCACTGAAACAGTTCCTGAGCAGACAGGCATATCTCATAGGCATTAAATTCTAGAACAGATTTCCAAATATTTGGTACATAATTCATATTAGTGAATAATAAAATTCCTTCAACAATGAGATAGCACTTGTTAGGTTGACAATGTTCCACTGAGGGTGTTGTATTGGATCGACTAAATCACAGAGAATCATTTCTGAGAACCTCCCTCCACTGTGGTTCCATGTCAATGTCTGCCAAAGGGAGGAACTCTTGAGAGCTGGAAGAGAAAGGGGCCATTCTTCTCTGGAGTCTTGCAGTCAGACACATGGGCAGGTTGAGAACATGGGTGACAATTTCACTCAACTTTAGAGTGGCTTGAATGAGTCTTACTTAGTGCTAACTGATGTGGGTGTGGCCAGACAGTCACAATCATAAAGCACGAGGCTGGTGCAGAGCAGCTTGTTAATATGTATCAGTGATTTATTTACCTTCTCACCAAGAAATACTATTTCTAGGAATTAACGCCATAGATGTAATTGGGAAAAAACTGTGTGCAAAGGAGTGTGAGCAAAGTTATTTCCCCTGGAGTAATAAAACACTGTCTTTGTGCCAGGTATTGTGGCTAACTGCTGGGGATAAAGAAGTGAATAAGACCCATTTGCTGCCCTAAAGGAGCTCAACAACAAATTTATAATAATGCCAAATAATATTAATTTTATTGCCAGGGACTAATGAATAAAGACTGGGAAAGGTACTCAATAAGGAAATGAAGTAGTATCACCAAGTAAAGGCCAAATGATGTCACTGCCTCTGTGATAGCTGTTCTCAAGGAGTAAGTGACGCTCCAGGGTCAAGCAACCATGCTTAGCTTTGGAGTTCTATACTATCAAACCTCAACTTTATCAGCCTTACTCACCTCTTGTTCTTGCCCGGTCCTCCATCCCTGCCCCCTGTCCTCATGTCCCAATCTCTGCTTCCACACTCTCACTCATGCTGGTGCTGTTCTTTGCCTGGCAGTTCATCTTTGCCAGTCGCCTATCTGAAGTGTGTGTATTGTCAAAATCAGTTTAAGCTTTGAAAGGTCTGTGAAGTCTTCTCTGATGACTGTGCTCTATACCCTCTATACTCACATCCCTTTTTCTTTGATATTTTACTGCACTTATATGCAAAATCACTTAGTTTTTCTCAGTTTATTTTGTGCCCATTTTTCCTCCTTGGCTGGATTACAGTTTCCTCTGCAGGGTGTTTGTAGAATTGACACAGGATTTGAGGAGTGCTAGGGAATATCTAAGAGAATATTTTTCTTAATTTTCATCATTACTTTTCTTAAAATATTTTTTCAATTTTGGAATAAATTTAGATTTACCACAAAGTTGAAAAGTAGTACTGGGAATTTCCATATGCCCATCATGCAGTTTCTGTTTCTCCTAATGTTATCACCTTACATTACCATGTACATTTTCAAAACTAAGAAACCTACCTTCACTTAAAACTGTTAACTAATCCCAGACTTTATTTAGATTTCACCAGTTTTTTGTTTTTTTCCCCCTTAATGTCCTTTTTCTGTTTCAGGATTGAATACAGGATTGTGTTTTTACTTTCATGGTTTGAAAATAAATATATAAGTATATCCTGCATCATCTTGATGACTACATTATAATAAAATCCTGGTTCTTGGTTTGTTGACCACCTTTGAGTTTACAATAATGCCAAATTAAACTAATTTTAATACTGGGGCTAATGAATAAAGAACAGAAAGATACTCCGTAGGGAAATGAAGCTGTATCACCAAGTAAATACCAAATGATGTCACTGCCTCACCAATGGCTTCACAGAAATTTAAGTAGAGGAAAGCATTGGGAAAATTCATTTCTTTATTAAATGCACAAATTTTTATTGAGTACTTATCAGGTGCAGGCACCTTTCTAGGTATCACTGCTTCTCTTTCTTCCTGAGCTTATATCTAGTGGAATGAGTCATTATACAAGTATAACAGTATATGCTTGTCAAATAGCAAAAGAACCTGTCCTATAGCAGCAACTTCCACATTCAAGTTATAATGGTGTTTTTTTTAATTAGAAAAGCAATATTATTAATTGCACAATGTTATTAGTTAAAATCTTGTTGCATTTTCTGTCTTCTTTACTTTTAATTTTAAAAAATATTTTTCTTTTATAGTTATATCAAGGCTTTAAGCACTAGCAATCTATATGTAGCTAAGTAATATTATAAATTGAGATCATTTAAGTTAATTCAAGTTGCATGAGAATTTTTTTCTGTAAAAGGGATCTTTAATTTGAGAAATATTATCTAATACATCTTTTTCTAAATTCTTCATGTGGCATAATTAAGAATTGGGCACATTCTATTTCAGATTGCTAACCACGACAGGGGATATAGGCCAGTTAACAAATATGTGGATTTCTATTTAGTTTTCCATTTCAAATGCTACTTATTTGGGGGGCTTCTGCTTCACTTAGCTGTCAAAATAGAAATCAGAAAAATGTAACAACACAGAGAATTGCCTTCTCAGAATGCCCAATTTTCAACACAGATCATCGTTTGCATTGTTTTCATGAATTCACCCTAGTCTAGCATGTGGCCTTCCATTTTGCAGGCCCAGGAATCTGATTCATCACTGCATGGAGAGTAGAGGGTGTGTTCTCTCTCTCTCATGTGTAGAACAAGCTCCATCAGAATACCCTGTAAGTGAATTGTAATCAGAAGTTTTCTTTGGAGAACCTGAACTCAGAACCAGAAGAATTTGTTATATGAGTCAAATGTCCAATGGCATCAGGCTAAGATAGAATGACACATTCATCTCCATGATGAGTCTGATCTGCTGCAAGACCAGAAGAACTGAAGCCTTGGTAAGGACATCCCTTCTCCTAGAGGCAGTTTAGAAGGGCACAGCCTTTGTCTGTGACAGCTATCTTTCTCTTTATTTTATTGACAAGCCTACTCTCCCCCAAACTTGACTGACTGGCACATTTTGTCATTAAATAAGTCATTTTTGAATTTCTTTCATTGAAAAATTAATTTAGTTAACATTTATTGATTACCTTTCACAGAGCAGACCCTGGGCTAGGTGTTAATACATATGGTCCCTGCTCTCACGAAGCTTACAGTCCACTGGGAGATAGAGATAGATATTCAGGCAATTTCCATACAGTGTAATGTACGTTGTAAGGGGAGTATATGGTGCAATGGGAGCAGCTAAGAGAAATGCAGAATATGGACTTGATTTAGAGTCATTCCCTGTATGAGGTTATGCCTTAACTAAAATGTGGAGGTTGAGCAAGAATTAGTGGGAATAAGTATCTATGCTTATGTGAGTGAGTGAGCAAGTGAGTGAGTGAGTGACTATGAGAGAGAGATATAGGAGGAATGAGGGCACGGTGAAGAGAGAGGAAGAAACTGTTTCAGCAGAATAAATAGCATGTACAAAGGCCCATGAGCAGGTAATTTCACACAGCTCTGTTCTGACTCCTTATGTGTTGATTTAATAGTTTACTTCTCAATCTGCAAGAAGGGAACATTTCATTTATTGCACCTTTACAATTAATGCAGGAATGAAAGCTTACAATTCTGAGTGGATTCTCATTTTAGAAATGTTGCAGCTCATACTAAAGCAGCTGTTAACCTCACTAAGCCAAATTCTCTGCTGAGCAGCCCTTGGTGACTCAACAGAAACATGGTACATGCATTTTTCTCATTGTTCTCTTGTCTGGCAAGAAGTTAGCTGTGGTTAGCCCTTGCTTTTTGTATGCACATTGACACCTTGGGAAGTATCTGTTTTATAGTCCTTTATTTTAAGTGAAAAGATCTTGACTTTTTATAGTACAGATATCTTCAATTTGGATATAATTTCCCTGAGCTCAGTAGACTATAAAAAACAAATAAAATCTATAAGCAGAGTTTGCAATAACCAGCCACTTCTAATACTGTATTCACATTTCAGTAGTTGAAAAAGTAGGTGGTAAGGTAAGTTATGTCTTTCTGAATTTAAATGAATTATTTATTTCCTCAAAAGATACAGGAATTTATAAGTGACTAAACAAGGTAAAACATACTAGGACAGTGTGTAGTATGTATCAAATCCTTAATATACACATACTAAGCTATAGAAGTTAATGAAAAAGTATTTCTTTACTAATTATGTACACAGTGCAACTGAAACATTCTGACCCTTCTAAACACTTCTAAAAAGCTCAAGAAGTTAGGCACCCACCTACCACATGGGAGGTCCCGGGTTCGGTTCTTGGTGCCTCCTAAAGAAGACGAGCAAGGCAGTGAGCTGACGCAACAAGATGATGCAACAAAGAGACACAAGGAGGGAAACACAATGAGAGACACAACAAGCAGGGAGCAGAGGTAGCTCAAGCAATTAGATGCCTCCTTCCCATATGGAGGTCCTGGGTTCAGTTCCTGGTACCTCCCCAAAAGAGGACAAGCACACAATGAGCATACAGCGAATGCAAACAATGGGGGGGGGGGGCATAGAAATAAATATATAAAATAATATCTTAAAATTTTTATAAAGTCTCCATGGCATAGCACTTTTAAGGAATGGCATTCCTAGATCAGGACTTTCTATAGAGAGTACACACTAAAAGTTCAAATGGCTGTGAGGCTGTCACCGTTATGACAACCGCTCCCTTGGAGATGCATCTTCTGCTTTGCCTGGTGGTATCTGAGTTGCTTATTTTATGGTCCCCTGGTCTCTGTGTATTAACCCGGAAAATTGGTCCTATCCCTTTAAGCCTCAATAAAAATGTTTTTTTTTCCCCTTTGATTTTTTTTCCTCCCGTTATATCTCACTTTCCAATTTTCCACTTGCCTAGAGTTCAGCTATCTCCCTTACAGTATCAAGTCCTGCAGTATAAGAGAGAAAATGGGAGACATAAATGCATTTTTAGGAAAGTGAGCTGCCAGATCTTTTTGGAATTGAAGGTGAAGAATGTGAGGAAAATGAAGCAGAGATTTAGGCAGGGTATTATTGGATGCTTAATTGTTGTTTTCCACTTTTAATTCATGGATAAGCTCTAGTAATCCTAAAGCACCTCATTTTTACATAGAAAAAAAAAAGACCCTTGAAATCTTTAAGCTGTCTTTAAAACTATAATCAAAGAGAAACTGCCTCTCCTGAATTGGAACCTTCAGACTTCACAATCTTAAAACAGTTGAGCACCTGGGGGCTGAATCTAATAGCCGCAATCAAAAGAATAGTTTCAATAAGTTTGTAATTACATATGCTGGATGCCAGGAAGTTGACATTCCGTCACTCCCATCTGTGAATGTTGGCAAGATAAAAGTCGTGCATGTGTGTAAGCAACAGGCCATAGGCAAAAGGCAGTATTCCAACCAGTGTTCTTTTCCTCAACATCCGTCTGTAGACAATGAAAAAGCAAGAGATTTCTATCAAAGATGGGGAAAAAGGAGTTAGAGTTGGAAGAAAGAGCTTCAGGAAAAAAAAGTTTGAGAAAATCATGCCTAGAGACAATGAAATAAAGTCAGACCATTACAGATTCAGCACAGAGAACTCTCCAAACTCCTTTCTCCTTCCTTCTCTCATTTCCCTTCAAAGCTCCTTTTTGATGTCTAACCTTATGATTTTAATTATGAATTTACTATACAGGGATTAATCTGTTTTAAATCACAAACCTCTCTAACACATAAATTAAGATTACCCAGTTTTGACATGTTTAAAATGAAGATAATGATAGTTCCTACTATGTAAGATACTTATAGGGACTCCATGAGATAACACATGGAAATTGCTTAGCATGGTATCCTCAATTATTTTAGATGCAGCAGCAACAGCTGAAGATGTAGTAGATACCGTTTTGTTATTGTTATTTTAGCCAGGAGGACTTCACAGGATCCAGATGTCTACTTCTTTGGCTACAGTGCAAGGTGAGGATGTTGGAAATTAGAAGAAAACATTAATGACTCATTGAATAGAGAAAGAGCTTAATACATATTTGTACAGAATGCTGATATTATAGTCCTGGGTACTGAGACTGCCTCCGTTCCCTAAAGCTGCTTGAGCTTTTCAGACTACCTGAGAGCCCTCCAGGCTACTTACTCTCTGTGATCCCTACAACATCTTCCCTCCAGTTGGCTGGGTTTTAGTATTGGTGGAGGACATAGTAAAAGTGGCTCTTTCAGGTACAACCTCCACCCTGTTCAAACTTTGTTCTAATTAAAACTTTTTGGGTTGGTGGGAGCAGAGCTTTTAAAGCTAGATGTAGTCAAAAATAAAGAGATTATAAATAAAGTGCTTCTTGAAGTTTTGCTTCCTCTTTAAGTCTGTTCTCTGTCTCTGAAGGCTGGGTTTCTCCATTTCCACTTAGTCTCTGCCCTTGCCTCTCACGCCAGTTTTAGCTTACACTTAATTTTGGTTTAATATGGTGGAGACCGTGGCCTTGCTTCTGTAAGAAATTTCACTCTGCATCCCACAACTAACACAAGTGCCTTGGTAACCAAATCCCAAATTTTTGGAAGACAAAGCTGATTGGCCTATCTTGGATTGGGGGTCTACCTACTGGTCCAGAAAGCTATTGTGGGATGAGGGTGGTGGTATCCATTACTATCTGTGGTAGGCAGAATAATGATCCCGCAAAGATGCCTACATCCTTATTCCAGAACCTCTGAGTAGGCTACCTTAAATGGCAAAAGGGACTTTGCTGATTTGATTAAGGCAAGGATAATGAGATGGAAAGATTATCCTGGATTATGTGGATGGGCTGTATAATCACAGGGGTTCCTATAAAAGAAAGAGGGAGTCAGGAGAGACAGTCAAGAGAAGGTGATAATGAAAGCAGGGTTTGGAGTGGTGCAGAGTCACAAGCCAAGGAATGTGGGTGCACGCTTGAAGCTGGAAAGGCAAGGAAACAGATTCTCCCCTAGAGCCTCCAGAGTGAACATAGTCCTGAAACCCATTTTAGACTTTTGACCTCTAGAACTGTAAGAAAATAATTTGTGTTGCCCTAAGCCACTAAATGTGTGGTAATTTGTTACAGCAGAAATAGGAAACTAATACATCATCCCTAGAAAGTGAGGGAAAGATTCCAGAGGACATTTCTACTAGCTATCCTGCCTATAATCTCAAGACTTCAGAGAAATCAAAAAGAGTTTCTTAAATTTTAGGGACATCTTGCCTTACATTTTCTCTCTAGCTGTTTACTGACCCTTATTGGGTGAATGAATAGCCACTTGGTTCCTCTTACATGTGAGTAGAAGCTGCCTCTTGTTTCCTAAAGGCAATAATAATAATAACTTTATAAAACTTTTGTAAGTATTAATATAGGTGATATGTGTAAAGTGTAAAGTTACTTAGAACATTAGCATTGCTAATGAAATTTGAGATCTTGATGGGTGTCACTGAGACAAGTGGCTAGACTGAGCAAGATCTAAAATGGTCATATATTCATTGCACATCTTTCATGGCTCAAGTACTTTCTAATATTTACTTATTTAGGCTTCAATATAGTACTGTAAAATGTATTATCTCTGTCTTCTCCATAAGAAACTGAGGCTCAGAGGATGTTAAGTAACTTACCTAATGGTGGAAGTGCCAAAGCCAGAATTCAAATATAGGTCTTTAGGCTTTAACAGTAGTGCTCTTTCTAGGTCATCGTACAGAATCACTCACTTAAACAGATCTCTAGTCTTTAGGACCCTGCCCCAATTTCTAATGCATGGCATTTTAAAAGGTGGATGGAAGAAGGCTGGGAAATGCTAAAGATGAAAGCAATTGGCATTTGAACATCATCAAAGATTCAGTAAGCATGCATATACAATAGTGGCATCCCCTCTCTTTCTCCTGGTACAGTTATGCTGAGATTTTCAACTCTAGGTATTTCAATATGTGTAACTATAAATATGGAGCACTGCTCTTCATTTCATGTCTAACATACATGCATTCATTTCAGCACTCTTTTTGAGGGCAGAGCCCTGTGTTACATTACGGAGATATAAAATTAGGAAGGATGAACCACCAGTATTATGGTGGAGCTTCAGACCTAAAGAAGTGTGATGTGTCCTTGTGTGTGAGTGTGCATGTGTATGTGTGATATATGTGCAGGACAGGTGAAAAGTGAAGAAAGGAGAAAGATGGATGAATACAATACAGTCTTAAGGAAGAAGGTCTTCAAGGACAGGAAGGATCAAGAAGTTGAGAGAAAATAGTAAGAAGAAAGGGCAAGAAAGATATCTCTGCTCTTCACGTTTCCTTCCCAGACTCCTACAATAAGTGTTTTCACTCACTGGTGCATCAGATGGGTGATACATGACAGACACATGGTCCGTCCCCAGTCCTGTTGTTTGGCCTTGGAGTCTTAGGCACAAGCAGTGATAATTTGAGGAGCAGTGCAGATTTGTGGAGACTTCAAAGATCACATCTAGAAAAGTTCAGCTTCTTCTTCTACGGAGTTTTTCCAGGAGTTAATCTTAATTTTGCAAACAGCTTAATTGACCACTAGAAGGCATTTGAGGGCTCTTTGTTTCTTTCTTTCCTGAACTACAGATTTTTGCTTCTGTCCCCAGAAAGGCCATGCACTGACTGCCATTAGACTTCCCAAACTTGTCTGCTTCTTTCTATCCTTAATGCTTCTATGCAGATTGAATTCATCATCACCTACTGCTGAGATAACTGCCACCAGAATCCATTCCAGTGTTTTCTCCCGACCCTACAGATATGGTCACGTGTCTCCCTGTGTAAAAACCTTTGGTGACTCTCCTTTCTACTCTGAATTGAGACCAGTGTATATTTGTTAAATATTTACAATTACTAGAAGGCAGCAAACTCTTTCTTATAATTGATTCTTTGCACACGCTGTTCTCCCTGCCTGGAAAGGCCTTCTCCCCCTTCTTTGCCTGCATGGTCTTCTAGTCTTCTATTCAAGTCTTAACTTAGATATTACTCATTCCAGGTAGCCTTCCTTGATTCCACATCAGAGGTGCCCTTTCTAGGTGTTTCCAGAGCACCCAGTACTTCTTCACACTGGATTGGGATTGTCTGTTTATTTCCCATCAATAGAAAACAAGCTCTGATGTCAGGGCTGTGTTTTCTTCATTGCTATATCGCTGATACAGTGTTTATTGTGTTCACCCCAACCAGCCTTCTTTCTGTGCCTAAAAATATGTCAAGCCCTCCACTATCTCACTTATTCATTCATCCAAATGTTCATTCAAATATGTGTATTGCATACCAGGTGTGCCCACGGGATTTATCAGTGAACACAATAGAAAGTAGTTCCTGCCCTCATGGAGCTGCTTTTGTTGTACTGAGGCAGATAATATACAAAAGCAGTAAGGGAAATATAAAAGATCCAGAAGGTAGGGAGCGCTGGTGGGTGGGAAAGTCTGCAATCTTAAACAAGGTGAACAGGGAGGGCTCAATGAAAAGATGACATTTGAACATAGGATTTAAGACAGCTAGACTCACAGATATCTGGGAAAATGCAATCCAGAGAGGGGGAATTACAGGTGCAAAGCTCATGCTATTATTTTTCTCATTTAGAAAATAAGTAAGCAAATACAATAAAAAGAAACCTCATTCTCTACCTCACTTTCTTCTCCAGTTCTCATTCCATTTTTCTATTCGGGTTCCTGTGTCCTATATGCTTTATGTTTTTGATGACATATTATATATGTATTCATTTATTTGCCCCTTGTCTGTCCCCCTCTTAGTAAATTGTAAGTGCCATGAAAACAGGGATCTTTTTTTTCATTCATTGCTCTATCAATAGAACCTAAAACAGTGCCTAAGCACATAACAGGTACTTGATAAATGGTTATTCAATGGATAAATTAGTCAAGAATATGCTTTGAAAGCATAAATGAGTTAGAATTTCTATTTGTATTAGAATGTTATTATTAAATCTGTCTTCTGCTTCATTGGCTAATGGAGCTGAAATGCCTATAAGTACAGCTGGCTTTATGTTCAA
This sequence comes from Cabassous unicinctus, assembly GCA_029593785.1. Classification (NCBI taxonomy): domain Eukaryota; kingdom Metazoa; phylum Chordata; class Mammalia; order Cingulata; family Chlamyphoridae; genus Cabassous; species Cabassous unicinctus. Next base: position 606 of record JAQZBX010010548.1, on the reverse strand, counting down.
CTGGCATCAGGGCACAAATGCCTTCAGGCTCCCCCCTATACTCACCACGCACTGAGTTCTTCTCCAGAAGTTCTGGCATAAGTCTGACAGAATCAAATCATTGTGGCCAGAGAAATGCTGTTCAAAAGGACTGAAGTGGAGTGATCAAGGCCTCCTCTCAAGGGAAAATAGGGAATGGTTACCAAAAAAAAAAAGAAGAAGAAGGAAAAGAAGAATGTAGGGACGCTGACTGGCAAAACCACACCTTCTCATTCCTATGCAGAAGCTTCCCAATTGTAGGGAAGGAGACAAGGACTTCTTCCATCCTGGTTGTTACCAAACCTAGCTTTAGATTAGAATCACTTGGGGAGCTTTTTAAACATGTGATGCCAATTTGAGAAACTTCTGCTTCAGCCGTAGTGGAGTAAGCTAGAACCAGAGTTATTCTTCCACTGTAATCAACTAGGAAATTGGACAAATACATAAAACAACTGTTTTTGAAAATTAGACAGCAATCAGGGAAAGATTGTGATACCTGAGAGAAGGGAAACAAGCAAGGTTAGCTCTGCGAGAGCTCAGAATTTATGCCTAGAAGCATTTTAAAGATTGTAGTGCAGAAACAATCCT
>JAQZBX010010547.1:8407-44217 GCA_029593785.1 Cabassous unicinctus | reverse complement strand
ATGCTTTCAAATTTTTACAATCTAATTAAGAAATTGTACTGTGATGTTAAAAATCAATGAATTTTATCCACAAGCACTTCTATATTATCTTGTGTTTGCAAAACTTGCTTGAAGATTTGGAAATAAAAATCAGTGTGATCTGCAGTATTTAGTTAAGATTTTATTAATTAACATTATTTTTAAAATATGCCTTGAGTAAAGGGTGGAAAGAATTTAGATTTGAAGGCAAAAACAGCAGGAACAATACCATGAGCAGAGTCAGTGTTTATGGAATTAAATGTGGTGCTTGAAACGGGGAGGTGACCAAAGTGTAAACAGAATGACAAAGCTGGAAGTGCTGATGGACATGTGGGGGTTGAAGATAGAGAAGGATAAGATTAAAGAGAACTTTAAATGCCATGCTAAGGAATTTGAATTTGTCTTAGGTGTAACAAACAATGAGGTGTTATTGGAAGCAGTCTGTTAATTTCTGACAATAGTAGGAAGCTATGGCAACTGAATTCCAAAAAAGGTAAATGGAACTGGAAATGAACAAGGGAATGTGACCTTAAGTAATAATCCAAAAATGGTTGCACCTATTTGATAAAACAAAAATATTAGGAGGAGATTCTATAGAACAAATTAGAAAGGGTACATGAGGAATATTTATAAAATCTCCTATTTATTCACTGTTATGAGTTTATGGTCACAAATCTTATAATATTATAACCTAAAGTCCATTAAAGCAACAATTGGGAAGTACATATATAAGTGGAGGCAAAAATAATATTTTATTTATAAGTAGTCTCAGAGAGATCGCTCTGTCAAACCAGAATTAGTTTATAAAATGTTTGCTATAAATATGAAGGTGACATATACAAATTAGGTTTTAATTAAATTTTACTAGCTTTCCAATTAATTTTCTATAGAACTGAGCAGTCTCCTTTCATCCTTAGTGATTTTTATGTACAACTTAAGATACATAACTTAATATATCTACAATTTGCTCTTTTCAAAAATAATTCCAGTGGGATGGTATGTGAAAAGTATTTGCTCAGTGAAAAATTAAACATCTAGGAAAATTGCTTTTAAGGAATTTGAATTAAAAAGATTATGTTGAAATTATTTGGAAATTTTGAACCAAATATTGATGTCCTGCAGTTGTATACTTTCCTGCATAAATTCACACAGAAAACCTTTACTACTGTAAGCAGTGTCTCTGTTATTATCAAAATAGTCTTGTGAATCCTGACCACCAACTGGAGGTCATACACCTGACCCTTTAGGGGAAATAGTTCCGCCTAGATATGTCTGTGCCTGTAGTTGAAAGACAATATAGAAAGCTTTAAAAAAAACTCCTTAGCCTCTTGAACAAAGAAATTTGAAGGGAAAATTAGACACATTTCATGTTAGAATCTTATTTCTCCATATTCCTTTCTCAGAGAAATTAGAGATGACAAACAATAACCGCTCCTTGACTAATGAATTTATCCTTATTGGATTTATGGATCGACCAGAGCTGAAGCCCCTTCTGTTTGTGGTGTTCTTTGCCATCTATCTAATAACCATGCTGGGGAATCTCGGTTTGGTGACATTGATCTATACGGAGCATCGTCTTCACACACCAATGTACATATTTCTGGGCAACCTGGCTCTGATGGATTCCTGCTGTTCCTGTGCTATTACCCCCAAGATGTTAGTGGACTTCTTTTCAGAAGACAAATTGATTTCCATTTATGGATGTATGGCACAATTTTATTTTCTCTGTCTTGCTGAAACTGTGGACTGCTTTCTTCTGGCATCAATGGCTTATGACAGGTATGTGGCAATATGCATCCCACTGCAGTATCACACCAAGATGTCAAAGAAACTCTGCATTCAGATGACCACTGTGGCTTACATAGCTGGATATGTTCATTCCATGATTCATATAGGTTTTCTGTTTAGGTTAACTTTCTGTCGATCTCATGAAATAAATCACTTTTTTTGTGATGTTCTTCCTTTATACAGACTTTCCTGTGTTGACCCTTTTATCAATGAACTGATGATACTTATCTTTTCAGGGTCAGTTCTAATCTTCACTATTACCATAGTTATAATCTCTTATCTTTACATCCTTTTCACTATTTTTAAAAGGATTTCCAAACAGGGAATAGGCAAAGCCTTATCTACTTGTGCATCCCATTTTCTCTCTGTCTCAATATTCTATGGCTCTCTTCTCTTCATGTATATTCGACCAGGTTCATTTACTGAAGAAGATAAAGATATACCTGTTGCTATTTTTTATGCTCTAGTAATTCCTTTATTAAATCCCTTTATTTATAGTCTAAGAAATAAGGAAGTAATAAATGCTATTAAAAAAATTATAATGAAGAATCAATCTCAAAACATTCCTAAACAAATATCTTAGCCTGTAATGAATTAATTTTAAACTGAAAATCTTTTTACAAGGTCAAAGAATACTGAGAAAATGTAAAATGCCCCTTGAATATATAAAAATCAAATCAGTAATCTATGATGATGGGTAATTCAAATAATGTTTAACTGGATATATAAGTTCAGATAGTTGGGTTTCTGCTAAGATGTATTTAAAAATCAAAGCTATTATAAACCATTAGAAATTAATAAATGATTATTACTGAAAGCAAAAATTGTGTCAAAGTATGATTAGTTCATTTTTCAACAAATTCTAAAAATAGACATCAGTATATAAATTTAATTTTTGGCACTTACATCAAATCCCCAATCTTACAAGCTCAGTTACCTTCCAAGTTCTCAAATATTAATCCTTTCTTCTGCAACACCATCTATGAGATGTAAATTGTACTTGTAAATTTAATTCTTGAAGTACCATAAACCAGAGAAGCCATGTACTCCTAGATATTGCAGTGTCCCCCCCCATTGGTGCATCTTAAAGCATGTGGTCTCATTCCTAAGCATGATAGCGATCTGTACTAGAACCATTCCTGCTATATATCAGTAACTTCAAAGAAACATGTTTATCATCTTGAAAAGCCCAACTTGACTCTGTGCCTTCTTTGTTCTTACCCCCATATGTGGATATACCCCATATAAACCCTTGTAAGCCGCTGGCTTACAGATCACTACTCTGAATGTCCTGTAGCCACCCAGGAACTGCTTTCCTGTTTGTAAGTTTTCTAAGAAACTGTTACTATTTTGCTATATGGAGCAGCCTGCTTCATGGTCCTAAGGTGCCCAACGAACTTTGGTGGAACCTACTTTGTAGGTTCATAGCCAGACAATTCTCGAGTTTGTTTGTGTTCTAGAGATTGTTTGAATATGATTCCATGTGAAACATTTATTCTCAATAAAAAATATTTCTATCTTTAATCTTAGTCATTTATCCTTTCAACCTCTCTGAAATGTAGTATCTTCATAATGGGAATTTATCACTCTGTACTTGAAAATGATAATATTTATACTAGAAGCCTTATGGATTTGAATATTTTCACATCATTTGTTCGTGATGCATGAGAATTCAATTCCTGAATTTATCAATTAAATCAATGATTTTTCCCTTCTTGCCATTACTTGTCTTGTTTGTTGTTAGGAATAACGTACAATCTGCACTAATTCCATTGCAAATTATTGTTGTATTTGTATTATTACCAGAAAGTAAGAGATGCTATTCAAGAATCAATTAGGCAAATTATAGTGAAAACCTAAAATCTGAACAAAACATATTATTGATCTCTTAATTGTGCTAATATGAAGGAAATATCACTTTGAGAGCCTACCTTTTGCTAAGTATATAGCTTTATTACTAATGAGTAAGGCATTATTTTTCATGAGTTTCCAGAGTGAAAACTCAGTTTGTAATATTAAGTAGCTTCCCGAAGTTCATTTAGCTCATACACGAATGTTGCTGGATTTGCATCAATACTTCCTTTTCCCCATAGAATTTTACAGTTCCTTTCACAAAAGTTCTTAACGGATAATCTCAAAATGCTTACTATCTAATAGGGATATCAGATGTACACTTATGAAAAAAATTGATGCAGGTGATACACAAGCATTTCAAAATTGTTTTGGGTGTATAAAGCCTACTTTGGAGTTCAGACAATGGAGATCAGTCTAGCCTGGAGTATTTAGCTAAACTAGCATTAGAAACGGCTGTACCTTAAAGAATGGAAAAGATTTATTGATATTTGGGGGGAAAGAGTTTAAGCATAGTAAATATTCATGGAAATGAGTGTAACATAGGGTCTAGGGAATGAGGAAGTTAAATGAGAGTGGAAAGAATCAGAAAGCTAACAGAGCTGGGGACGAGATTTGGTGAATGTGGGAAATAAGGATGGAAGTAGATCAGGCTACCGGAAATCTTCATGGCCTCCTATGGAATCTGAATTTATCTAAAAATCATCACATATTGACGCCTTCCTGGCAGCTGAACAATAAGATTCCATCTTTCAGATTATTGATCTGGCATTTGATTGGAAAGAGACACTGGAAGCAATGAGACTAAGTGCAATAATCCAAATAAAAGGTGATAAGAAATAAAAATGGAGGAGAATATAAGAATGGAAATGGGAACATATTTATAAGCACAATTTTAGGAAGAACTAAAGCAAATTTTCACTTTTGGATATTGAAAGATAGTCTTATATTCTTACTATGTATATCAAAGTTGTCATATTTTATTTTATATTGCCAGTACTTAATACAGTGCACAGCAAATTTGGACATTTGTTAAGGATTGTGTCACGTTCATCACAAAAGGCATGTTCAAGTCTCAATCCATGTTCCTGTAGTTGTGAACATCATTGTAAATATGATATTTGAAAGTATTATTATTAATGTATGGACACATTTTTGGATAGTGTCTTCAAAGATCCTGTACAGATGAGGCCAAATAGATTCAAGATTGACCATAATTGATATGATTGGAATTCTTATAAGCTAAGGATATTTTCACACAGTCAGTAGAAGTAGTAGCCACAAGTAGCAAAAGTCAGAGCAACAGACACAAGGAGAGAGAGAGATCACCATATGAGGTTAGATAGTCAGATACAGACACTGGGAACAGATGTTAAACTTCTAGTCTCCAAATTGTACAACAATAAATTGCTGTTTTTAAGCCAACTCATTGTGTGATATTTGTCAAAATATTTGACAAATATTTGGCAAAAAAAGACAACATTCAATAAACTCTTCATAAGTACATGACGTATAAACTGTGATTTTTAAATATTTGTAATTAGTGAATTTAACCAGTTTTTCATATATTTATTGTCCATCTTTATTTTTTCTAAAAATCACATACTCATGTCCTTTGCCTACTTTTTCAATGGCCCTTATCATTTTTCTTATTATTTATATATAAATAATCATTTTATAGCATAAAGATATTGAACTGTTATACATAGCTGTGGTACTTTTTCCCCAATAATTTGCTGTACTTCTAATTTTGCTCCTGATGATTTGTGATATACAAAAATTTTCCTTTTAAGATATTCATATCTATGATTATTTCCTTTGTAGTTTCTTACATTCTGTTGCTGCTTAGAAACTTCTATTTATGAAATTGCATAATCATTGATATTTTCAGAGCCTTCCATTTTCACCTTTATGAAGAAATAAACAGATTTTAAAAAGATCAGATATCAGAAATTAAAATGTGTGCCAAATCTACAATAATTTAAACAACTTCATATTGTTTCAGGAATCAATATACAGATTGTGGGAAAAAAAGTATTGTCCAGAAGCCACCTAAGTTTGTTATAAAAATAAAATCAAAATCACAAAAAAAAGGATTATTTTATTTTTTGTCTTAGTGCACTTTAACTATTTGGATCTTCTTTCTTTGTGTTTTGTCTTATATTGTTTTTTTTTTTTTAATGTAGTAACATATTAATATTTTTTTTAATTTATAAGTTTTAATTTGTAATACAGGGAATACTGACAGATTCAAGTCACATAAAGAAACATTCTTTTGGGTCCAAAATAACATTTCAGAGCATAAAAAATTCCAAAAAACAAAAGTTTATGGAGTTGTTTAGAGAGCTCTGAATTAGGTAGAGGTTGTACCTGTTGTATCCATCTTCTAATTAGTTGACATTGTTAATTTTAAATATAGCATCTATTTATTACCTTTCCCTTTTCTAAGGCAACAAGGTTTTCTTTTTGTTTGCTTTTTATGTGTTTCTGAATCTCTTCTGCCATCCCATACCAATAGTAAATACCAGAGTTTGTGGAGGGTGAAGAATGTGACTTGTGTGGGACTAATGAGAAAGAAAAGGTGATTTACTGGAAGTTCCTGGGGAAAATATATTCTTTATTTTAGAAGCTCCACAAAAATGGTAGTCTTTCACACTCTCAGTGTCATGGTCTGTGGATATGAAATCCAGCATTGTCTTCATCCCTTTCAAACAAGAGGGAAGCTAGGCAGGGCATGAAGGCAATGCATAATAGAGGATATACCTGAAAAGCAGAACCAGTCTTCTACTGTTTAATCTTGTTGATTTTTTTGCTCTTTTCACTTGTTTGGAGAAAATGTTTCATTGGCAACTGTGTGAGTATTATTTGACGGATTCAGTCTTTCATCTTTGTCTTTTTATATTCTATTTCAGATGAATCCTCAAATAATCTTGTATCAACAGAGAACTTTTGAGTTGTGTGCATTTCATGATTGTAGTATATCTTTTGAGTCCTTTATTTTGTTACTACATTTTTACTTTATAATAACTGTCCTTTTTTAAAAAAGTTGAGAGACAGAAAGGCTTTTCAATTTGTGCACAGAAATACTAAAATGGATTCCAGGTATTAACCCAGGCTACCTGGCTCCAGAATTCATAATCTTAACCACTAAATTATACTATGCGTAGCATGAAGAAGTTGGTTAAAGACAAGTTATCGAGTTTGCAGACTATGCCTTTTTTTTTAAGGCACCAATGTTTAACAGCAACAAAGGAAGCCAAAACATAAAGAGCTTTGGGGTTCTAGAGATGGAAAATGATATTTATAGACATAAGAAGGAAGTTTCCTTGGCTCCTATTGATTGTGCAAAGGTTTGTCTGTCTTATGGAGGAATATTAGGACAAGAGGCTTTATTTTGTATTGGGTCAAATGTAATGAGCTTGGTTGTCTATCTGGGTCGGCTGCCTAGGTGGGGATTTCAAATTCAAAAGATAAAGAGGAAACTTAAGAGGACGTTTTCCATGCATCCCTGACAAACCTGGAGCAATTATTGTTTGCTGCTAAGGTTTCCACTACAGAGGTAAGAAAAAAAAAAGGTCCTCTATTTTCTGTCTGGTTGTGGCAGCCAAGATTGAATGGGAAAATACAAGGTATTCTAAAATCATGGGGAAAGTAGAAATAATCTTTGCTGCAACTTAGAAATAAACTTATAAACATTGGGGAAAAAAGAGGGCATTTTTCTATGTAATTGTATCAATTTTCCCTTTTCTTCATTCCCTCATTTTGGAGGACTTGAAAAGATGTTGTTAGTCTCTCATTTAATACTATCTTTCCTGTTTCATTCCTGATTTAAAAGGTTAGCTAAAGTTAGAGATTTTCATCATCCTATTTATGCTGGGTTTGTATCCTCAGTTGTATCATTGGGTGAGTTAATGACTGATGAGTAGAATTTAAGAGTAGAGATATCTGACAATGACTGACAGCTATTATGAATATGATTAAAAGGATAACAATTGCCCTTCTTTGAGAATCTCTGAGCCAACATCCTCATGACCTTAGAAGCCAACCCAAAAGGGACTCCAACCAGTCAGATTCAGGAGGTTTGTAATTGATTTGGCTGCTTCTCTAGCATGGGTTTCTGCTACCATTACCATTTGGTAAACATCCCCTTAACTGTCATATGTAGATAAACAGCAATGGATCCTCTCTGGTACACATACCTACTTGGGAAGGCAGAATAAAGTCTTATTCCAATCAATCTTGTAAGAGCTATTTTGTGAAATTCTAATACTTCATCAGCCCGTGAGCTGATGGCATCCCCTAGGTGAGAGATAGATTTCTCTAATTCTAAAGCTACTTTTTCCAATGCCATCTGTAATCTCATTGTGTATCTTCAACACAAGAAATACTTGCCCCAATGAAAAAGTGAACAATACCATGAACAGAACCATCAGTTTAGCCTGGGTTAGGGTTTTTCCATGATCCAATTAAAATTGACTCTAGTCTGGCAATAATCTCTTCACATATTTTTATGGTATGGGAAGAGATCTTAGGGAAGAGATCATAAGAATCCTCATGTTTCTAAGTTTCCCTTTTGGAAGCTTATCATAAATAGACATTTGGGAACAGCAGAAGCTATATAACAAGGACTAACCTTATTTACTGGTAGTACATCTTATGTCTTGAGACAACTCAAAATAATGTCTTTAAAGAGTTTAATAAATGTACCAATTGTCTTTAAGGATGAGATATTGGCACATAGAGATAATTAGGTGTAAACAACAGAAGCAGAAAAATTACCAACATCATCTTCATTGTCATCGGATAGTTACTCCCATTTAACCAACAATTTCCTTTGCTTGACATTTCAGTCCTCCAGAAATTTGTGCCTTGGGTGTAATAGCTTCTCATGTTACGAGAGCCTTGAAGTGGTAGAAGGACAAAAGAATTGAATTCAAGGTAGGAGTACATAGGGCAGAAATAATGTAAAGAGGAGATAAGAGAAAATCATGGTGAGGGTAGGAATGGAGATTGGGCATTGTAAGGGTTAAAAGATGAATAAGAAAATGTTTAGACAGAGAGTGAAAAGAACAGATACAGAATAAGATAAGGAAATTCAGGCATATTTTGATATCTGATCTTGGGCATCATCTATTCGTTCAGATATCTTGGGCAGAAGCTGTCTAACCAGATGCCATTTGCTTGTGGAATCCTCATGTCAGTTTTAGCATGAGTTTCGAAATGGGAGTAACTTTTCAATGGCTTGGAGCATGTTTTAGCTGTGACAGGGGAACTCAGAAGTCAATTCTTTGTATTTTCACTCCATAGTAGAGGTCAATAAGATTTAATAAGTTGGTTTACATCTAGGTTCTTAAGTGGTCTTTTGTTGATGTGTTTTCAGTATATCAATTCTCTGGGTTGAACATCATGTACAGTCTGCTGTAGAAGAATCTCAGGAAAGGCAGCTTAGGTTTGTGAACAGTGGAACTGGAAATATGTGATTAATCTCCTATAATAATTAGCAATTTCACATTGTAATAATTTGGAGTCCAGCAAAGTAGGAGAAATAATAAGCCTCATGTGTCTTCTCATTATGATTTCATATAGGGTTAGCCATTTTTTTCCCAATGACCTAGATCTTGTAGCTGTCACGGCTAAGGGAAGAACCTTAGGCCAAGGTAGAGAGAAAGGAATTCAAATAATTTAACTAATTTAAGTTTTAAGCTAACAACTTGCTCATTCTACATTTCCTGACAATTGAGGATACTAGTTGAATGGAGCTTTTAGTTGTTGGGTAAGAACTTGCAAAGCACTTCTTTCGAGTTCCAGTAAATTGGGAGCCTCTATTGTTTGAGAGAAAAGCAGGAATTCCCTAGGTGTGGAATTCAAATTTTAATAGTTTTTAGCTACTGAGAGGGCAGTAGCCTTGTGAAAAGAAAAAGCCTCTACCCATCCAGAAAATACACTTATGGTAGCGAAGACATATTCATATCCCATAGACAGAGGTAGCTGTATAAAATCCATTTGAAGATATCCAAAGGACCCTGTCAGTTGAGTCATTGATCTTGTCCCACCTTCACAGTTTTACCAGGGTTATATTAATCGGCAGGTAGAACATAATTTATATACTCGTGTTGCTTCTCATTTAAAGTCTCCCCTACCCTTCTTTTCTGCTGAAGATGAAGCACTGACCTGAAGCTGACTGCAAGCACTTTCAGAGAAGCATCAGAGTAAAACACTGTAACTGATAAGTAAATTCTGTTGTTTTAGTGGCATGTAGCATTTTTTTAAAGAATAATAAATATGAGCAATAATGCTATACTGTTTTTTAATTTCATGTAGACCAGTTTCAGGACATATCATGGAAAGTATGAACATTGTCAAACCCCTAAGAATTTTATACAATCTCTAAATATTTATATGAATAATATTTTACCTATGTAAATTTAATCAACAGAAGGTTAGAAAATCTCTTTTATTTTGACATTTGCCATTTGACTCATAACTTATCAAATGAAACTATTTATATCACCTCTCTTTTTATAATGTGAAAGAACAATTCCTTTGTGATTTTCCAGGTGTCCTCTGGAAAACCCCAAAGACAGCTTGAAAAAAACAAATATATAAACATTAGGGTCTGATTTTAAGAAAGCAAAATGTTAAAATTTGTCTGGAGGTTTGAACATTTGGCTACATCAGATAATGAGTCATTGATAAACAATAGTTTGTTATCTACTTAATCAATATAACAAAAGGTTTAAAAAGTGAATATTTTCATAGTGGAGTGATATATATGGTGAAAAATACACCTAAATCCTTCTTTTTTTGGCTCTGATTTTATTCATGTTGTCATAGATAAGTTTTCTCATTTGATAGAGGCCCACAGAGTAGCTAACAATATATTAAGCTTCCACCCTGGAGAAGTCCTTCTACTTTCTCAAATAAAATGACAAAAATTGCTGAAATATATAAGCCATGCTTAATAAAAGAAAATAGGCCAATATGCCAAGACTTCTATTTTTATGGCTGTACTTAAGGACTTTATTCCTGTTAAAATGAAACTTAGCCTAATAATAACTATTGCAGAAGTGTTTCATACTAAAAACCTCCTTATTACTCAAATTTGGTCTCTATCTAAGCCCAACTCTGCAAATTAAACTCACTACTTTCTGCCCTGGTGTAGGACTGATGCCCGGAGATGAGTTTCCCGGGTACCGAGAGATTAGTATTAAGCGTCAACCAGGGACAGATTTGAAAAAAGACCTTAACCAAAAGGCTGAAACATGAAATAAAAAGAGTTTTTATGTCTAAGAGATTTGAAAGTGAGTTGGGTGGTCATTCCAGAGGTTACACTTAACGAATGTCTCAGACACATTTCACTAACTGCCACAGTAAGCAAAGCCTCAAAACACAGTAAAGAAAAAAAGTGTTCCTGAGGACTCTAAGGATGTCCAGACACCATGGAAAAGGCACACAGCTTCATAAAATTGATACCCTCTCAGTGGGCCTTATTTGGAAATATATAATAAACTATTTCCCCAATATAACATAATTATGTTAATTTATAATTCCTCTTCTTAGGATTCTGCTACTCCTTTTTTTTGAATCTATGATTTTCATTATACGTATTAAATATATCTCTGAGACTTAAATGTTCAGAGTGATCATAAACCTGTTGAGCCCTGAATCCCTGCAGAGTTGCACCCTTCTCCTGTTTTGCAGTTCTACAGACTTGCCCTGGACAACTAATAAAATGCTGATGATGGAGAAATCCCATACCAAAAGCAATGAGTATATATACAACTGCAAGCAAAACAATTCCTTCCACATTCCCCATAATATCTAAAATCTTTCTCAGCCTGAAGCAGTCAAAGCAGACATCTTCCCAAGTTCATCAAGACTGAGGAATGATCAAACCTAAGGGGGCATTGTAACCATGGAACAAAGTAGATTTATTGTTCTTGTAGTTATCATGTTTGAACAGAAGAACTTGTAACACTGATATAAAGATAGTGGTTGCCAGGAGTCTACAAAGAAGGGGGAGGGATGAGTAAGTGGAACACAGGGCATTTTTAGAGCATTGAAATTGTGTTCCCTGATAGTGCAATGATGAATACATGATATACATATTTGTAAAAGCCTATAAACCTGTATAGCACAAAGTGTAAACCATAATGTGAACTACAAACCTTGATAAGAAGCAGTGCTTCAATATTGGTTCATCAATTGTAATGAATATACCACACTAACTTATGATGTTAATAACAGGGGCTATAATGGAGGAGGGCTATAATGGAATTCCCTATACTTTTCATGTAATTATTCTGTAATCTAAAACTTCTCTAAAAATAAAATTTATTATTACAAAAAAGTAATTATAGCAGGTAACAGGATTTTGAAAGAGAAAAAAGAAAACAAAAAAAAACTTAGTTTAATTGACATCTAAAGAATGGTTCTCTTAAACAATAAAGGATGATGAGGTCAAAATAAATATCAATGAGGATATTATTCTGAAATGACATAAACTTTTTGTCTTCTAGGCAGATTACTCAGATTTTTACGAAAAGGTTTTATAACCTCTCACTAAGAACTGACCAATAACATAACAAAATTTCACTTTAATAGAGGAATAACAAAATTCTAGTTTTGCATGAAATACTGTTTTATATGAAAGCTCCTTTTAAAATCGTATAAATAAGCCTATCAAATTTAGTCAACATTGACCATGACAAATAAAGCTCATTTCCACAAAGCTTCTATAACTTTCTATATTCTTTTAGTGTTTTTCCTATACTTTCCTGTTTCTTATTCTACAACTCCTAATTCAAATTAATTTAGGAAAAAACTACTCTTTTTCCTTAACCAAAAATGCATTCTGCATACCTTATATAATTAAATTCCCAAAAAAAGATCTTGAAAACTGTCTTCAATCTTACATTCTACAAAACACAATAACTCTTGAAATGAAGTTTGTCAGAATTATAGTTTAATTTGATTAACCGTGAACACACATTTTCATCATTTAAAATATATAGTAGATATAAAGTGCTAGCATATTTGATCAGTAAATCTGTATAAATTTAGGAAGAACATACCCAAGTAGAATAAAACTAAAGGTTATATTGTACCAGATGCTTTAATTTAACTAACATATTAAACTAGTCTTATTTGTCAAAGATTTACTTAAATTATATGAAATGAATTTTTAAAATATTCTTTTTATATTGGAAGTATTAGAGATCTGTGTCCTTCATTTCTGGGACATTTGAAGTATTAATTTATATAATATATAAGAGCTTATTTATTAAAAGAAATTTGATTAGAGCTCTTTTAATAATTTATTGTTAATTTGGTATTATGTTTCAGAAGTATGAAAATATAAATGTAAAGCAAACTGATAGACACAAGTTGTGAGCTTATTGATTCAATTAAATCATTTTCAACTATGAGTCAGACATAAAACCACAGTAACAGAAATAAAAAAAAACTCATTTATATGAAAGAGCTGGCTTTCTCTCTTTGCTCAACTATATTTTTTATCAGAATTTTTGTTCTTGACAGATGGGGGAAGTTGAGGTTACTTATTTAATATAAGGCTTAAAGCTGGACCATCAAAACAATAAAATTTTCTAGGGGAGGAACAAGATAACATCAGAGTAAGAGGCTCCAAGCATCAGCTCATCCTATAGGGCCATTAGTAATCATCCAGAGCTATCTAAAGCGACTGTTTGGGGGTTCAGAAGACCAGAAGAGCATCCCACAACATCCTTCTGAGTCCGGAAGGAGGAGACTGCTCATCTGCAGTGAAGATTCAAGAGTGAGCACTGCTCGTCACAGAGGCTGGTACCCATCCTCCACTGGAATCACAAGCCACCTCAGTTCCTATTCCATGGCTGGAATTGGAAGCTCTAATTCCCAAAAATAGGGAAGGAAGAAACAGGTACTAACTTCAGGTACTGATTAGGAAATTTGGCTGGCTAAAAGTTAATCGTTAGAACTGCTAAAGTTTGAACCTGTCCAAGTTGGAAAGAGACTAGTAGCTGCCATTTTTCTCTGCCCATAGCATGAGGGGAAGCAGGGCTGATTGAAAATCACTGTGATGATACAGACCAGCTTCTTTCCACCCAGAAAGATGGCAGCCTTATCCTAGGCTCCACCTCCACTTCTGGCACAGAGGCAGCTGCAGGTGCTTTCAGCTGGCAAACACTAGATAGTCAGACACCTGAGGCTCCATGCCTGCACTCCAATAGGTTAGGAGAGGACTGGTGTTTCCTCAGGCTCAGTGCATAATGCTGATGCTTTCAGCCCACACAGACTGGTTGTTGAGTACTGGGGCTCCATCTCCACCCCCCTATACAGTCAAAGAAGAAATTGTAAGATAAATCAATAAATATGTTGAGACAAATAAAAATGGGAACACAACATATGAACCTATGGGGTGCAGGGAAGGTAATCCTGAGAAGGAAATTTATAGTCCTCAATTCTTACATGAAAAAAGAAGAAAGAGCAAAGTCAATGCCTAATAGACAGTTAGAGGAACTAGAAAAAGTACAGCAAACTATTCCCAAAGCAAGCAAAATGAATGAAATAACAATGATCAGAGCAGAAATATGAAATTGAGAACAAAAAGGAATACAGAGAATTAACAAAACTAAAATTTGGCTCTTCAAGATTAACAAAATTGACAAACCTTTAACTAGACTGACAAAGAAAAAAGAGAGAAGATGCAAATAAATGAAATTAAAATTAGAAATGGGGATACTACCACTGGCCTCACAGAAAGATATCATTAGAGGATACTATGAACAACTGTACACTGATAAAATAGACAATGTAAATGAAACGGAAAAATTCCAAGGAATGTACAAACAACCTACACTGACCTTAGAGGAAACAGAAGATGCCAACAGCCCAGTCACAAGCAAAGAGATTGAAACAGTCATCAAACTATGGCCCAAAATGAAAATACAAGGACAAGGTGGTTTCACAGGTGATTTCTACCAAGCATTCAAAAAAGATTTAATACCAATCCTACTTAAGCTCTTCCAAAAATTTGAACAAGAAAGAATACTACCAGACTCATTCTATGAAGCCAATATCACCCTAATTCCAGGTATTACCAGGTAAAGATATTATGAAAAAAGAAAATTACAGACCCATTGCCAGATGCTTTCTTAGGTGAGTTCTACCAAGCATTTAAAGAAGATTTAATACCACTCTTGCTCAAGTTTTTATAAAAAATAGAAAAGAAGGAATTCTGCCAAATTCATTCTATGAAACTAGTATAACCCTAATACCAATGCCATATAAAGTATCATGAAAAAAGAAAATTACTCACCCATTTCCCTAAGGAATACAGATGCAAAAATAGTCAACAAAATACTTGCTAATTGAAACCAACAACACATTTGTATTAGTCAGCCAAATGGGTGTTGATGCAAAATACCAGAAATCTGTTGGCTTTAATAAAGGGTATATATTTGGGGAATAAGCTTACAGTCACAAGGCCATAAAGAGTAAGTTATTTCCCTCACCAAAGTCTGTTGCCATATTTTGGATCAAGATGGCTGCCAGTCTCTGTGAGGATTCAGCCTTCCTATTCCTCCTAAGGCTCCATGGTCCCAGCTTTCTGATCTCAGCTGTAGGCTAGCATAAGGCTCATCTCTCTCCACATGGTTCTTTTCTTTCTGGGCTTTCTCAGCTGTTCAAGTCCTCTGGTTTCTTCAACTGCAACCTATCAGATGAATGGCTTGGCTCACTCCCTGGGGCTCCAGTGTACAAACCTAAGCTCTCTGTATTCTCCTTCTCTATGTATTCACTTCCAGTCTTTGATTGAGCATCTATTTCTATAGTCCACAAAGGGGAGGGTGGTGGGGACTCCAACTGAGTCACCCTAGACATGGTCAAATAAAAGCCCTAATCTAAATTAGTGAAGTAAAAATGAAACCTCTGATTCTAATAAAATCTAATACATCCGGAGGAACAGACCAGTTTACAAACAAAATCCAGTATCTATTTTTGGAATTCAAAAACAATATCAAACACTCTACCCTCTGAATTCCAAAAAGACATTACAATATTCAGAAAAATCCTACCTTAAATCAGCAACAATGCTAAGTAAAAATCATACCACAATCAGTTTAAAGTAATACAATTGTCTTGGGGCAAGACTTGCCTGGCTGTAGACCTCTGAAATTTACAAAACCATTTATGTGCTTCCAATATACAAAGGACAGACAAAAGATAAACCTTCACATTACCATAAGGAGAAATTGGGAGAGAAACATGAGTCATGGGTCCTCTACAGTGCTGTAAACCTGCAGGACATACTTCATTAGATTTCAAAATCTAGAATCATTCTTAAGATGATGGTTTCTACTCCCTGGGGCCTCATGGGGGCCACCCTTTCCACAGGCTTGCCCAATGGCCATTTTCTTGGTTCCATTCTTTTCAACAATCTGGGTGGTGACTGAGCTCCAGCTCTCAACATCCAAGAACATTTGGGTGATCACCACAACTTCCCTGATCTCTGGGAGTAGAGTCTTACCCCCAGTACAATGAGGGGAAGTCAACTTCCTCCCTAATCTTTGACATACTGTACTAAACCTCTCAAAGCAATGAGTTGGTGACCTGGATTCCTTAATCCATGAAGGACAGGCCTTCCCTTCTCAGATCTATGGGGTGTTGACCATACCCTCCCTAATCCTTGGGAAATATGTTCCTCCCTCTCTATATGTTGGGGCAGTAAAACTCTCCCTGAAGAGTGGGTGGGAAAATCTACCATCTTAAACTCCTGGGGCAAACTCTTCCTTTCTGTACATATGGGTGGGGTTCCTCTCTTGGCCTAGGAGATGTCTTAATTCCAGATCTCAGCTCCCATAGTTTTCTCTTAAAGCTATTTTCCCTTCCATCTTTCCCTTATGTGTTCCTTTTAGTTCTGACTGACAGGGGTTTTATTCATACAGCTATCAATTGACACAAGAAAGGCATTTGAGAAAATACAATTTCCTTTCCTGAAAAAAAAAAAAATACAACTAAAGACAGAAATTGAGGGAAACTTAACATAACAAAAGACCATATAAGAAAAAACCCCAGCTAACATTGTACTCAATGGTGAAAGTCTGAAAGCTTTCCCATTGAGATTTTGCATTTGAAAAGGATGCCCATTGAAAGATCTGTTGTTCAATATAGTGCCAGAGGTTCTAGTTAGAGCAGTAAGGAAAGAAAAAGAAAAATGGCATCCAAATTGGAAAGAAAGAAGGAAAACATTTTCTATTCGCAGATGATATGATCCTATACCTAGAATGTCCTGAAAAAACAACAACAAACCTGCTGGAGATAATAAACTATTTGAGTAGATTGGCAGGATACAAGATTAAAAGTCAAAAATCAGTAAAACTTCTATAAACTAGTAATGCAGAATCTGAGAAGGATTTCAAGAAAAAATACCATTTTCAGTACTGAAAAAAGAATAAAGTATTTAAGGACAAAATTTACTAAGGATGTAAAGCATGTGTATTCAGAAAACTAAAATGCATTGATAAAAAAAATTTTAAAAGACCTAAATAAATGAGAAAACATTTCATACTCATGGATGGGAAGACTAAATATTGTTAAGATGACAATTTTACCCAAACTGATATGCAGATTCAGTGCAATCCTGATAAAAATCTGACCAGCATGTTTTAAAGAAATGGAAAACACACTTTTCAAATTTATTTGGAACGGTAAGTGGCCCTGAATAGCCAGAAACACCTTTTAAAGTAAAAGTGAAGTTGGAAGACTCTCACTTCCAGACTTTAATCATATTACCTAACAACACTGGTAAAAACAGCATGGTACTGGCATAAAGATATAAACAATGAAACCCAATTGTTGGTTCAGAAACAAACCCTCAATCAATGGTCAACTGATTTTAAACAAGACTGTCAAACCCACCCCGCTGGAACATAGCTGTCTATTAAAAAATTCCTGCTGAGAGAACTGGATATCAATATCCCAAAGAAAGAAAGAGGACTTCTATCTCACACCTTATACAAAAATTAACTCAAAATAGATCAAAGATATATACAATCTAGAACAATAAATCTCCTAGAAGAACATATAGGGAAATATCTTAAGATCTGGTGGTAGGTGGTAGATTCTTAAACATTAAACTGAAAGCTTGAGCAACAACAACAAAAAAACATAGATACATGGGACTTCCTCAATTTCAAATTTGTGAGTCAAAGGATTTCATCAAGAAGGTGAAAAGGCAGCCTACTCAATGGAAGACAATATTTGGAAACCACATATCTGTAAGGATTTAATTTCCAATCTATATAAAGAGATCATACAACTCAACAACAAAAGAACAAGCAATCTAATTTTTAAAAGGGCAAAAGAATTAAATAGACATTTCTCCAAAGAGGAAATACAAGTGGTCAAAAAGCACATGAAAAAAATGTTCCATATCACTAGCTATTAGGAAAACGCAAATCAAAAGGACAATGCAATATTAAATCACACCACATAGAAAGGCCATCATTAAAAAAAAAACCAAAACAGAAAATAAAAAGTGCTGGAGAGGATGTGGAGAAATGGAAAAATTCCTTATCTGTTGGTGGGAATGTAAAATGGTGTTGCTTTTGTGGAAAACAATTTGGCAGTTCCTCAGGAAGCTAAATATACAACTGCTATATGATCCAGCAATTCTTCTACTAATAATATATCTAGAAAAATTGAATACTATGACACAAACATCTGTACACCATGCTCATAGCACCATTATTACAATTGCCAAAGGATGGAAACAACCCAATTGTTCATCAACTGAAGAATGGATAAAGAAAATGTGGTATAAACATATGGTGGAATACTATGCTGCTGTAAGAAGAAATGAAATTGAGATCCATATGATAAGATGAACCTTGAAGATTGCATTCTACATGAAATAAGTCAGACACACAAGGACAAATATTATGTAGTCTCATTAATATAAACTAAATACAAAGAATAAATGCATGGAGTTAAAACCTAAGGTATAGTTAATTAAGAGAGAGAAGGAGGGCTGAGAAGGGGTACTGAAGATTAACGTATGTAGAAGTTTTAATTAACTTGACTGTAAGAGTTTGCAAATGGATAGAGGCGACAATAAGATATTATAGTGAGTAGCAATTGATTTTTAAATGAGATTTTGGCTGAAAAAGGGATGCAAATATCAATTGAAAGAAAGCTAGAGAATAATCTAGGAACTGAATAACATAGGGAACACAGAGGTTGATGAGAATTATGGTTAATAGTAAAAATACAAGTACATCCTTCTATGAACTAGAACAAATGCACATCACTATTGCAAGGTAGTAAGAATGTGGAGAAGCATAGGAAAAATACAATTAAAGTAACCTATGGATTATAGTTAATAGCAGTAATGTAATATTCTTGCATTAATGCCAAATATGTACTGCATAGGAGGGTATGGAAAAAATATACCAAATATACCCTATAGACTGTAGCTAGTGGTAATAGTCTGTTATCTCATAATCTGTAATAAATGCTCCACAACAATGTAGTGTGTTGGTGGAGGGGTATTGTATTGGAATTCTACAAATGTACAAGATCGTTTTCTAAGTTCACAACTCCCTTAAGAAAAATATGTGTTTTTAAAAAGACTAAGATTTTCTTTGTCT
The DNA here is from genome assembly GCA_029593785.1 of Cabassous unicinctus. Taxonomy (NCBI): domain Eukaryota; kingdom Metazoa; phylum Chordata; class Mammalia; order Cingulata; family Chlamyphoridae; genus Cabassous; species Cabassous unicinctus. The sequence goes on along the minus strand of JAQZBX010010547.1, from coordinate 24,913 downwards.
ATTGTGCAGTCTTACAGAAGCTTTTCCCTATTTTTCAGGTATTTAACTCTTTGTATTTATTGTGGAAACAGGAATCCTTTAAGTCCCTTTCCATGTTACTCCGATTAGCTTTTGTTATCCAGGATTTAGGATTTGAGGTTTTGACCAACATTTGTGCAAGCTGATATAGGTAAGGTAGCCCTGGATCATATGCACACAAAAGTATCCTATATTCTTCTATGAATATTTGTTGGTGTAATTTGGGTAAATCTTTAATTTTAGCTCTTAATTCAGTTCAGGTTCAAGTTTTAAATTCTGCTCAAACTGTTAGTCAGATAGCATAGAAGGCTTAATCTTTAAAGGAGTCTGTACTAGATCATTTTCCCTCAGTGGTTCCAGAGAAACTGATTTAGGGAATCTATAGGGTTAGGAGGATGGGGTGGGGTAAGTATAGGCTTGGTTTGGAGTTCTTTCCTCTTTGTTCTATTTTTGACCTTCTTTTTAAAAAAAAAAAAAAAACCCTTTACTGAAGCTATTGTGGAGGCATTTTGTCCTCAAGCAGCCTTCAAGTAGCCATTTTTTATTTCCCGTTTTATTATGCACCATTTTGTCCCTATAAAGTTTCCCAAAGTCACCATTGCCAAGAAAAAATGTCCTTCATCAGATCCACACATGAACAGAAAGACACAGGACCATAGTGCAAGTATATATAAGAAGTAGTTTTAACAGAAGGAGGAGAGGGGTATTTAGAGCAGAAGACCACATTTTGCTGTGGCCAACTGTAATGTTTCTTGGATTCTGGGCCATTTGGGTCAGACACTTTGACACCACTCTGATCTTAGCAGGATACCCCAGTGAGTGGAATTTTCAGAAGAATGTCTGGAACTGATCACAGACAACATAATGGAAGGAAATGAGGCTCCTTACACAGGAGCATGAGGACTGGGAAGCTGTTTGCCATGTGACCTATGCTGGGAATTAGCTAACTGTGCCTATGAATTACAAAACCCTATGTCTCTGAGATAGACAGAAAATTAGAGAGCTGGAAGAAGAAATGAAACGAAACCAAATGGAAGGTCAAATGATAGGCTGAAATCAAACGATAGGCACCTAAATCAAAGTTCCAAGTAAAAGGCAGTTGCACTTGCAAATTGCAAAGTTCAGATATATGAAGCAGTTACTGGAGAAATGCAGAATATCAGCAAACTTACAGCAGACACAAAAGGAACTTTTTTTCATGGGCACCTCAAATGGCCAGTTGCTGGAGCCTGCAGCCCCAGAGGGCACATTCTATATTTCACCGTGGCCTCCAAACTTTTGAAAGACAAATAGGAGTTTTATTGGCAGACTATGGCATTTTATTTGGGACACCAAAGTTTTGCTACAAAGCCAGAATAGAAGTAATACTTCAGGGTTTTAAGGATAACAAACAATTTTTATAGGTATAAAAAAAAGAAGTTAGCTTGCCTCCTATTGATTCAATGAGAGTTTGTCTATCTTATAGGGATGGGTTTAGGGCAGATGGTCTTTATTATATATTGGGTGAAAAGCATTGAACTAGGGCATTGCTTGGCTATCTGTGTCAGCTGTTGTGGTGGAGATTTCAAATTTCAAAATATGGAAACTTAGAGTGTAAGGTCTTTTGGCTCTGAGGGACCAAGAGGGTTTCTTTATACAATTTTATCAAAGTAAAGTTGCTATAAGACGAACTCTTTCAAGAAGCTAAGATGTGAATAAGCAAAGAAATAGGAGAGAGATTCAGGAGAAATATGTATCAATGATATTTTTCCCCAAAGTTTATTTTGAAATATTTCAAACCTACAGAAGAGTTGAAAGAATTATACAATTAATGATCATACATATTTTTACAAAGTTTAAAGAATTGTTAACATTTCACCACATTTACCATTTTTTCTCTCCACATGTGCATATGTATAAATTGTTGCTGACTTTAATGTATTTTATCATTAAGTACTTCACAAAATAACAAAGACATTTCCCACATAATCATAATATCATTGTAACCTGAAATTTAACTATTCAATAACATATATAACTTATGTTCAAACTTAGCTAATTTCTCAACATTGGTCTCATTTTTTCAACAAGCTTGGAGTTAGAAGTCACTATTTACTTTGTGTTTTCATAACTCAAAGTAAAGGGTCTAGATTAGACCCCTTTAATATAGAATAATTGTCTTGCCATTTTGATTATTTATATGTTTTTCTGAGTTTTAGCTTTTCAAATATGTCAAGTCAGCTTTCATGCAAAATATCCACAATTTCGTATTTTTATGATACTTCATCAAATTAGATTCAGGTTAAATATTTTTGGCAACAGAGGCATGTTATGCTTTTCTCTTTGGAGCAAAGTGTGACACAATTACCTTAATTTGTCTCCTTACTGGAAAAGCTAAATTGGATAACGTGGTAGAGCTATCTCTATTAGATATTTCTATGGAAAAGAATATATGCCACTTTTCTAAATAAAATAATATCTGTAGAGTAATATATGGAATCCATGTAAATTTTGTGATCTCCAGTAGCTGTTCAACAATTATTCAGCATGCATTGACAATATTTGTATGAATCAACTTCTTCATTGGAGGTGAAAAAAAATGTGCTTTATCTGATTTCTATCTAGCTTCATTGTGAAAAGAAGAGCTTTTTCTTAAAGGCTTAAAATATTTAATATAGACTTTTAAATTTTAGGGCTGTTTTATATTTGCAGAAAAATTGTGGTAGTAGTACAGAGTATCACAATATGTTAAACATACATTTTTCCTATCATTAATGGTGATCTTATATTACCAAGATACACTTGTTACAAAATGACCAGCATTGATAGATTATTATTAACTAAACACCAATATTATTCAAATTTCCTTATATTTCCTCATTATTCTTGTTCTGTATTATGTTCCCATCTAGGATACAGCATATATTTAGCCTTCAGGTCTCTTTAAACTGCTTTTGACTGTGAAAACTTCTCAGATTATCCTTGTTTAAAAGCTTGCCAGTTTTAAAGGATATTCCTTTAGTATTTTGTACAGTATCCTTAAATTGGTATTTTTCTCAAGTTTTTCTCATGATTAGACTGTTGTTAGTAGTTTCAGAGGTAAGTACCTAATTTCATCAACTATCAATAATAGAGTCTATAAGTTTCCATAGTTGGTTTCCAGGCTCTTAGTTATATTGTAAGAAAGAATTCAGAGATGCACGACAGTTATGCGAAAGTTAGAAAAAGAGATTAATATAAATAAAGTACACACTCAGACATTAGTGTGGACATGCTCAAGCTAGAGACATGTGCCCTCTGTTCTGGGGTTCCCTGTTTTACGGGCAACCCAAGTGGTTTAGCATCTGTGCTGATTGGCATATTTGAGGCAACATGAGGGAGATTAATAGGGTGGTTTGATTTTAAGGGGTTGCTGTCCAGTGGTAACTGGCTTCTGCCTGCTGTCCATGAGCTCAGCAAAGCACATGGTCTGGTGGTGATTGGCCTTTGACCACTATCCACAAGCTCTTTTGGTGTTTTCTGTGTGAGGTGATATGAAAGTGGGTGGTGATGGTGGTGCCCCTCCTGTCCCTTCCCTCTTTCCCTTTATGTGATGATGTTGCAGGCTGCCTTCTGGTAATACAGCTGTTGGGTGTGTCCTCCAAGTTTCCCCCTGATAATATGCTCCTGCCAGTCAGCAGGCTGTTTCAAATCGGCAGGCTGTTGCCTCAGCCTCTCTTACCATGTGGTGCTTGTGTAGCTTATTGGGTTTTCTGTCCTTCCTCGTGATGTCCCTATTCAATCCTCTCTCAAATCTCTACTGAGAGAGTTGTACACCATTAATTTTAAGAGGGAGCTGAAGGGTGAAGGTCATTTTTCTGTATCTGCTTACTGCTGATTAGGAATTGTAGTCCCTGCCTGAGAGGATGCAAAAATCTATTGCTATTCTGCTGGGTTTAGGAAGATGGGTGCTTGCATTAATGTTTGAGATTCAGTGATATCCACACAAGAGCAGAATTTTGTTTTGGAATGCATTATTTGTGGAAGAGATAAATTGAATAAGGAGCTTAAATATACAGAGGGTTAGTAAGAGTATAAGAAGAATGGTTGAGAAGAGGTTTAAAAACCAAGAAAATGGAGAACAGTGAGAATGGAGTGCTGCTGGCAGCATTTTCTAGTCTTGATGATGGGTCAATAAGGTTATTTTTCTAATGGTTTCTTGGATGTTAGAAGACTAGCTGACAGAGAAGAGGATATTGTTATTAGTTACTTAGCTTTTGCTTTTTGTAGAGATATTTTAGACCACATAATGGCTGACACTTGAGCATTTCAGCAGGAGTCTCTGTTGCATTAGCACTTTTTTTGTTGTTTTTTGGACAGTGGCCCTTACTTGGGATAAATGCACCCAGCTGGCGATCCCTTTACCTTTAACAGAAAAAAGTCCTTTTGTTTGTGTGCAGCTGCAATGTTGACAGCCCAATTGTGGAAGACATAGGATGATCTCATTGAAGCAGGAAGATTAGCCAACAGATGCAAACGTAAATGTTTAGTGGGTATCTGGAGAAGGAGATCTTCAATGGTAAGCAAAATAACAGTGGGAGATTTTTCCGTATGTCCTAATATATGGATCACCAGTGGTCAAGCTCCAGGTTTGCAATACCATACAGGTTGTCCCTCCATAGGAGCAGGCTTTAATATCAATTGTGTTTGTTTAAGTTCTCTTCACATTACTCCTGCAATTACTTCTCTACTGGGTATATCTTTTACATAGGCAGCATACTGCAGAGACTTCAGTGTTACACAAGCTGATAAAAAGTTTCCTCTGGCCCTATGCAATAGTTTCAGTCTGGAGGCAATATAGAACCATTGCTGGCTGTTGGAGCCACAGGACTCTGAAGCAGCAATGTAGTAACATTTACTTCAGGAGCATAACCAATGTGGAAGATAATTTTTTTGTTTTAGTAGTCATAGTGACCTTCCTAGCCAATAACTCAAATGGAGAGACCATGCATGGTATTAGTTGCCTGGTTTAAATGCACAAGTGAGTTCAAAAACATTGAAGGTAATTTCTTTATTATGTGCCTTTATGAATATCTCCCCTGCTGTATGGTGCTGTTTAAGGCTGGAGTTGAGCAATGCTCTCACAATTTTGTATGGATTTATCTAGATTAGAATACATTATAGAAAAACCCAATGCCATAGCCATGCACCACACCATAGCAGCCCTTTTGATGGCCACTTTACTCATGTGGCCATCTGTCACAAGCTGCTTCATCTGTGGGGATGGGACAAACAATTCAGATATGGGCAAGACCTTCTGCCTCTTGATTCCTAGGTGGAGAGGCTGTTTCTGTGGCATATAACATTTGGAAAAAAATTGAAACCAAGATTAATAACATTATACTGTTATCTAATATTATTCAGAAAACATTGATAAATCTCTAAGAATTTTATATAATTTTTCGTTATTTATATGAATATTTTACCCATACAACTTTGATTAGCAGAGGGTTAAACAATCCCTTTGATTTTTTAAACACTTTCTAAACAGTTTTCATTCAACTTATAACATATCAAATGAACTTAAATATTTTTATTGCCTCACTTTTTTTAATGGTGAAATAACTAATCTTTTACAATAGTTTGAAATAAAAGTATCTTGTAGGGTTAGACTTTGAGAAAGCAAAGTGTTAAAAATTGTTAGGTTTGATGACTTATTTTCTTACAGAAACAAGGACACAATGAAGATATCATAAAGGACAAGAAGCTGTTTTGATAAAACAGAATTTCTTCTTTGTATAATGATTATTCAGGTGAAAACCTCTTATAACATTTTACTAAAACATATGAATGATTTAAAGAGCTTGAAAGCCTCCTTGTTGTTCAAATGTGGCCTCTCTCTAAGCCAAACTCATAAACGTACTACCTTCCCCTGGCCCGGGAAAATATTTAAAATATTAAAGGGGCATATTTAATACAAAAGAGAATTTATAGCTAAGAGATTTCAATGTGAGTCAGGAGGTCATTTCAGAGGTTTTGATTATGCACATCTCAGCAGGATCTCATTGACTGCCACAGTGAACAGTGCCTCCAACAGCGGTGCTCCTGAGGGCTCTAGAGATATCTAGACACTACAAGCAGGGCAGACAAGCTCAAGAATTTGGCACTCTGTCTTTGGGCTTTTCATTTACAGTTTCCCTACACATGGCTTTTCTGCTCCCTTTTATTTGAACCTATAATTAGCAACATACATTTAAATATATATCCAAGAGACTTAAATGTGCCAGTTAAGCCCTGAATTACAACAGAGTTGAAGCACCTACCCTATGGTACATTGGAATCACCCAGGACAACTAAGAAGGAGATGATAATGGGCAACACACATCCCAAGGAAAAGAGAGTTTTTGCAGCTGCAAGCAAGATAGTTCCATCCATCTGCCTCATGGGATCTAAGTCCCTCTCAATTAGAAACAGAGTGGGCATCACCATCCCCAAATACTCAAGATTGGGGAATGAACAATGGACTTATTATTATTCTATGATAGTCTTATTTTTATTGTAGCAATGGAAGAAATTTTGTCATTGAGATAAAGGCAGTGGCCACCAGAGTTTCTGAGGGGAGGTTGAGGGAAGAATAGGTGTAATATGAGGGATTTTTTTTGGACATTGGAATTTTCCTGTATCACATTACAATGATGGATACAGGCCATTATATATTTTGTCATTACCTACAAATTGTGTAGGATGGAGTAGGTCTAGGAAAAATCCACCAAGTTATATCAATTTCAGATATTATCTTTTGGCTGTTTCATAATATAAAGCTTCTATATAATGATCTTGTCTTAACTCTTAGTTACAATTTCTAGTAAATTTTCACTTAAAAACAAACTTGGGGGTTGTGGAAAAATGTCAGATTAGGCAGATAAGGCTCAGTGATCCCTCAAAAACATCAGAGAAAGAGCTAAAAGCTGCCCGAGGGATCTGCTTTGGGGGTCAGTAAACCAGGACACTGCCTCACAACTTCCAGAAGAGTGAGGGACAGAGAGCTAAAGAACATAATATGACAAAATATGAGTTACTAAACCTCCCAGCTACTGGGAAGGGCTCCCCTTCACCACCCCCAGTGGGAAATTCCCTGACTCATTATAGTTGACTGAGAAGGGAACAGATATCTTCATCACTGTCAGCTGTTACAAGGATAAAGGGAGGGGAAGTCAGGGAATTTTCCTTCAGTAAATTTGGCCAGTGGAGTCTGCTTTGAATCTTGGCTCTGGCTAGATGAAAACAGGAAAACCAAAAAAAAGATACACCCCTCTGGAAATGTGCACCAACATGCACCATCTGCTGGCTGCTCTGGAAATTACATGAACAGAAACTGTTTTTGAGCTATCTTTATTCTACCCAAGGGAGAAAGTCTACTCCCCAGTAGTGACTCCCTGGCATGAATTTGATAAAGTATGCTGTGCAATTTTAAAGATGTAGGACAAGTTGAACCAGATGTCAAAGAAGAGATGTGAATAAATAATAACAATAAGCAAGAGAGAGAATTGACCATTAGAGTAAATCCACCAATATCTTTAGATGCCTAGAGATTAGCAAAAAATTACAAGCCGTACTAGGAAACAGGAAGAGATGGCCCAAGCAAAGGAAAAAAAAAATCCTGAAGAGCTCTAGGATTTAAGACAATTAAACAATGACAATCACACAACTTTCCTAAATCAAATCAAAGTATTGAAAGAAAATATGACTAAAGAGATAAAGGATATAAAGAAGACCCTGGATGAGCATGAAGAATAATTTGAAAGTTTGGAAAGAAAAGTAACAGACCTTATGGGAATGAAAGACAATGGATGAGATTAAAAATAAATTAGAAGCACATAGTAACAGATTTGATTTGCTTGAAGACAGAAATAGTGATTTCAAAGACAGAACATCTGAACTGGAAAAGACAGGAGAACACAAAATGAAGAGAATGGTAAAAATGAGCAGGGTCTCAGGGAAATGAATGACAATGAGAAACTCAAAAACATATGCATTACCAGTGTCCCAGAAGGAGAAAAAAATGGAAAAGTGGAAGAAAGAATATTTGAGGGAATAATGTCTGAAAACTTCCCTACCATTATGAAAGACATAAATATGACTATCCAAGAAGGACAATGCACCTAAAACAGAATAAATCTGAATAGAAAAACCCTGAGACTCTTACTATTCAGAATGAAAAACAAAAAATAGAGGATTTTGGAAGAATCAAGAGAAAAGCAAAGCCTTACATATAAAGCAAACTCAATAAGATAAAGTGCTGACCTCTCATCAGAAATCATGGACGAGAGAAGTAAGTGGTATGATGTATTTAAGATATTGAAATAGACAGACTGCCAGCTAAGAATGCTATATCTGGCAAAGCTATCCTTCAAAATTGAAGGGGAGTTAAAAGTGATCACAGATAAACAGAAACTGACAGAATATATTATGAAAAGGCCAGAATTGCAAGAGATAATAAAGGGAGTGCTGCAGCCTGAAAGGAAAAAAACAAGGGCAAGAGACTTGCAGAAGAATGTAGAAATGGAGATTATTAGAAAGTTTAAATTAAAGGGTAAAAGATAGAAAATAGTAGGTATGGCAACAGGAAGACAAAGGTCAGAATGGATGAAATAAATAATGCCTTTACAGTTAAAACATTGAACAATAATGGCTTGAACTGCCCAATCAAAAGACATAGTCTGATAGATTGGATTAAAAAAATGAACCATCTATATGTTGTCTACAAGAGATTTACCTCAGATGTAAGGACACAACCAGGTTAAAAGTGAAAGGTTGGAAAAAAATATTCCATGCAAATAGTAACCAAAAATACCTGGAGTAGGAATACTTACATGAGACAAAATAGATTTTAAATGCAAAACAGTTATAAGGGATGAAGAAGTTCATTATATATTAATAAAAAGGGCAATTCAACAAGAAGAAATAACTCTTTTAAATGTTTATGCCCCTCAATGCCCCAAGGTACATGAAGCAGAAATTGGCAAAGCTGAAAGGAGAAATAGATGTCTCTGAAATAATAGTTGGAGGCTTAATTATACCATTCTCACTATTGGATAGAACATCTGGACAGAGGGTAAATAAAGAAAGACAGAGCTTGAATAATATGATAAATGTACTAGATCTAACAGACATCTATAGAGCATTGCACTCCCAAAACAGCAGGATATACATTCTTTTCAAGTGCTCATGGATCCTTCCCCAAGATAGACCATGTGATGCATCACAAGACAGTCTCTATAAATTTAAAAAAATTGAATTGATACCAAAGTCTTATGCTGATTATAACTGAATGAAGCTAGTAATGAATTATGAACAGAAAAAGGGAGAATTTATAAATATATGGAGAATAAATAACACATTCATAAATATTCAGTGGGTCAAAGAAGAAATTGCAAAAGAAATAAGCAAATATCTTTAGATGAATAAAAATGAGAATACAACAAATGAAAATTTGTGGAACACCACAAAGGCAGTGCTGAGAGGTAAATGTATAACCCTCAATGCTTACATTAAAAAAGAAGAAAGAGCAAAAATTGATGATCTCATTAGAGACCTGGAAGAACTAGAAAAAGAACAGGTAACTAATCCCAAGCCAAGCTAAAGGAAAGAAATAGTAAAGATCAGAGAAGAAATAAATGAAATTGAGAACAAAAAAACAATAGAATCAAAATAACCAAAAGTTGGTTCTATGAGATGGTCAACAAAACCGACAAAACATTAGCTAGACTGACAAAGAAAAAAGAGAGAAGATGCAAATGATTAAAATTAGAAATGATAGGGGGACATTACCACTGATGCTGCAGAAATAAGAGAGGCCATAAGAGGAGTCTATGTACAAACATATGACAAAAACTAGAAAATGTAGATGAGATGGACAAATTCCTAGAAACACATGAACTTCCTACACCGAATTTAGAAGAAATAAGAGACCTCAACAAACTAATCACAAGTGAAGAGATTGAAACTGTCATCAGCAATGAGACAAACAATAAGCAGGGAGCAGAGGGGGCTCAAGCGATTGGGAGCCTCCTTCCTACATGGGAGTTCTTGGGTATGGTTCCTGGTTCCTTGTAAAAAGATGAGGAACCACAGAGAGCACACAATAAACTGACACAAAGGCAGACAGTGAGTGCAAATAATGGGGTGGGGGGAGATAAATAAATTAATAAAATAGATCTTGAAAAAAAGATCATCAACTTCCAAAAGATGAAAAACCTAGGATCATAAGACTTCACAAGTGAATTCTACCAATCATTCAAAGATGAAATAATACTGATCTTGCTCAAGCTCTTCCAAAAATTTGAATTGGAAAGAATGGTACCAAACTCATTCTATTAAGTGAAATCACCCTAATTCCAAAACCAGATAAAGATACTATGAAAAAAGAAAATTAAAGTCCAATATCTCTAATGCATTTAGATCCAAAAATCTTCAAAAAAATACTTGCAAACAGAATGTAAAAGCACATTAAATGAATTATACACCATGATCAAGTGGGTTTTATCCCAGGTATGCAAGAGTTGTTCAACACAAGAAAATCAATTAGTGTAATAAACTACAATGATGAGTTGAAGAAGAAAAATCACATGATCCTTTCAATTGATTCAGAAAAGGCATTCGGCAAAATATGGCATCCTTCCTTGACCAAAATATTCCAAAAGATAGAATAGAAGGAAGCTTTCCCAATATGGTAAACTGTATATATGAAAAACATACAGCTAGCATTGTACTCAAGGGTGAAAGACTGAAAGCTTTCCTGCTGAGATCAGGAACAATACAAAGATGCCAACTGACACCATATGATTCAATATTGTGCTTGAGTTCTAGCTAGAGAAATTAGGCTAAACAATGAAATGAAAGGCTCCCTAATAGGAAAGGAAGAAGTAAACTTTCAATATTTGCTAATGACATGATCCTATATCTAGAAAATCCTGAAAAGTCCACAACAAAGCAACTAGAATTAAGACAAGTTCAGCAAACTGGTGAGATACAAGATTAATATGAAAAAATCTATAACATTTCTATACACTAATGATGTGCAAGCTGAGGAGGAAATCAGAAAAGAAATTCAATTTATAATAGCAACTAAAACAATCAAATATTTAGGAATAAAGTTAAACAAAGATGTAAAGGACTTGTGTAGTAGGCTAATGTGTCAACTCAGCCCAGTAATTTTGCTCAGTTGTTTGATCAAAAAAGCAGTGGACTAATTGAAATACAAGGATATATAGGGACTTTAGACATCAGTGAATTTACTGCATACGTGGCTGATTACATCTACAATCAACCAGCTCATCTTTGGGCAGCCAACGTCTTCTGGAAACTCATCAAGTACCTTCATTGGACTTCCTCGGTCCACTGGTTTGCAGCATGCCTGCGGAATCTGGACTTGTGCATCACCAGGGTCACATGGCAGAATTTTATAAAATCTCATGCTCTTTACAGATATCTCCTCCTGATTCTGCTTCCCTAGAGAACCCTGATTAATACAATTTGTATTCATAAAATTAAAAAATCACTGGTAAAAGAAGCTAAAGAAGACCTAAATAAAAGGTATGACATTCTGTGTTCATGGATTGGCAGACTAAATATCATTAAGATATAAATTCTATCCACACTGATTTACAGAACAACACAATCTCAATAAAAATCCCAATTGCCTTTTTTGGCAGAAATCAAAAAACCATTAATCAAATTTATTTGGTTACATCCATCCATGTCCCTTAATAGAGTTGGGAAATTTTCAGTCATTATTTCCTCCAACACTCCTTCTGTACCCTTTCTCTTCTCTTCTCCTACTGGGATGACTTTATTGCAAATGTTTGTGAATTTCATGTTTTCATTCAAGTCTATAAGTCCCTTGAGGATTTTTTCTATCTTCTTACCTATTTTGCTATCTGTCTGATTTCAGATATACTGTCTTCAACATCATTGATTCTTTCCTTTGCCTGTTGATATCAGCTGTTATGGACTTGCAGTGTATTTTTCATTTCTTGAATTGTGCCATTCATCCCCATAATATCCATTATCTTTTCATCTAAGTTTACAATTTTTTTGTTATGATCTCTCAGCATCTTCTCACTATCCTTAATCTCTTCCTTCACTTCACTAAGTTGATTCATGATATTAGTTTGGATATTTCTGATTAGTTGTTCCATATTCTGCATTTCCTCCTGTTTTTTTAGCTGTTCATTAGACTGGGTCATGTCTTCCTGATTATTAGTATGGCTTTGTAAAAAGTTTTTTGGTGTCTAGGCATCTGCTTATCTTGAAGGGCATATTCAGTTGGTTATCTTCTCTTTCTATTCTAGGGTATTATTTTGTTGTCATTTTTGTTTGTGTGGTTAAGTTTCATGTTGACAATTCAATCCTCTTATTCTATTCCCTTGCTGTTGTCTATGTTCTGGTTTGCTTTGGCTTCTTTAACTCCAGTAGAGACCACATGATAGGCCACAGAAAAACAATCAATGAATTCAGAAAGGTTGAAATTATATAAAGTAATTTCTCTGACCTCAATGGAATGAAGCTGGAAATCAGTAAGGGTCAGAGAACCATATTAGGCAAAAAGATATGGCAGTTAAACAACACACTCTTAGAAAATCATTGGGTAAAGGAAGAAATTGCAAAATAAATCAGTAACTACCTGGAAATGAAAGGAAATGACAACAAAATGTATCAAAACCTATGGGATGCAGCAAAAGCTGTACCGTGAGGGAAATTCATAACCATAAATGCCTATATTAAAAAATAAGGGAGAGCTAAAATTAAAGACCTAATGGCATACCTGGAATTAGAACAAGAATAAAAAACTAACCCCGAAAGGAAGGAGACAAAAAGGAAATAACAAATACTAGAGCAGAGCTAAATGAAATAGAAAATCAGAAAGCACTAGAAAAAAAAATAGAACAAAAAGCTGGTTCTTTGAGAAGATTAATAAAATTGACAAACTTTTATATAGACTAACAAAGAAAAAAAGAGAGAAAATGAAAATATCTAATATAAGAAATGAGGAAGGGAATATCACCATTGACCCCAGTGAAATTAAGAGTATCATAGGAGGATTGTTTGAAAACTTGTACACCAAAAGATGGATAATTTAGAAGAAAAGACAAATTCCTAGAATTAACAATGAAGCAGCCTACATTGTTGAAAGAAGAAATGGATGAACACAACAGACCAATCACAAGTAACAAGATAGAATTAATCATCAAAAACCTCCCAACTAACAAGAGCCCAGGATCTGATGGCTTCACAGATGAATTTTACCAAACATTCTGGAAAAAACTAACACCAATCCTACTTGAACTCTTCTAAAAAATAGAAGCGGTGGAAACATTGCTTGAGTCATTCTTTGAGGCCAACATCACCCTAACCTAGGCCAAACAAACACACCCCAAGGAAGGTAAACTATAGACCAATCTCTCTAATGAACCTAGATGCTAAAATCCTAAAAAACATCCTTGCTAATCATATTCAAGAATACATCAAATGAATTATACACTATGACCCAGTGGGTTTTATCCCTGGCATGCAAGGGTGGTTCACCACAAGAAAATCAATCAATGTAATACACCACATAAACAGATGAAAGAAAAAAAAATCACATGATAATCTCTATAATTCCAGAAAAAGGCTTCAGCAAAACATAGCAACCTTTCCTGATAAAAACACTTCAAAAGACAAGAATAGAAAGAAACATCCTCAACATGGTAAAGGGTATATATGAAAAACACACAGCTGACATCATATTCAGTGGTGAAATACTAAAAGCTTTCCCTCTAAGATCTGTAAAAAGAAAAGGATGCCCCCACTCCACACTCTTATTTAACATTGTGTTTGAAGTACTTGCTCAAGGACTTAGGCAATAAAAATTTATAAAAGGCATACAATTTGGAAAGGAAAAAATAAAAAATTGACTATTCTTCGAATGTCCAGAAAAATCTACAGCAGAGCTTCTAGAGCTCATAAAATACTTCACTAAAGGGGCAAGCTATAAGATTAATGTGAAAAAATCAGTAGCATTTCTGTACACCAAAAATGAGCAATGTGAGAAAGAAATCAAGGGAAAAAAATCCCATTTACAATAACAGCTAAAAGAATCAAATACATAGTAGTAAATTTATCTAAAGATGTAAACAACTTTTAGGCAGAGAACTACTCAACACTGTTAAAGGAAATCAAAGAAGATCTAAATAAATGGATGAATATTAAATGTTCGTGGATAGGAAGACTACACATCAAACAGATGCATATCCTAACCAAACTGATTTACAGTTTTAATGCAATCCTAATTAAAAATTACCATACTATTTATTACTGAATTGGAAAATTGACCATGAAATTTATTTGGAAGGGCAAAGGGCCATGAATAGCCATGGACATATTGAAAAAGAAAAACAAAATCAGAGGAATTACAATACACTACAAAGCTACAATTGTCAAAACTGCATGTTATTGGCACAATGGTAGACATACTGACCAATGGAGCTTTATTGGGAGTTCTGATATACATCATTGTTTATGCAGTCAATTGACATTTGACAAGGCCCCTAAACCCCTCAACTGTGAGAGAATGGCCTCTTCAACAAATGGTGCTTGGAGAACTGGATATCCTTATCCAAAAGATTGAGAGAGAAACATCATCTCACAGCTTATACAAAAATTAACTCAAGATGGTTCAAAGATCTAAATATAAGAGCGAAGACCATAAAGATCTTGGAATATAATGTAGGGAAGCTTATACAAGACCTTGTATTAGGAAATGGTTTCATGAACTTTATACCCAAAGCACAAGAAATGAAAGAAAAAAAATAGATAAAGGTTACTTCCTCAAAATTAAACCTTTTGCACCTCAAAGGAGTTTGTCAAGAAAGTGAAAAAGCAGCCTACTCAATGGGAGAAAATATTTGGCAACCCTATATCTGGTAGGTGCCTAATATCCTGCATATATAAAGAAATCCTACACCTTGAAAATAAAAAGACAAACAACCCATTTAAAAAATGCACAAGTGATTTGAATAAACACTTCTCCAAAGTAGAAATACAAATGGTGAAAAAGCCCATGAAAAGATACTCAACATCACTAGCTATTAGGGAAATGCAAATAAAAACTACTATGAGATATCACCTTACACCTATTAGACTAGTGGCTGTTACAAAAACAGAGGACTACAAGTGTTGGGGAAGATGTGTATGAATGGGAACACTTATCCACTGCTGGTGGAAATGCAGAATGATGCAACCATTGTGGAGGACAGTCTGGTGGTTCCTCAGGAAGCTAACTATAAGCTATCATATGATCCAGCAATCTCACTACTGAGTATATATCCAGAAAATTGAAAGCAGAGACATTAACAGATATATGCACACCAATATTCATAGTGGCATTATTCACTATTGCCAAAAGTTGGAAACAACCCAAATGTCCATCAACAGATGAAAGGATAAGCAAACTCTTGTATATACATAAAATGGACTATTACTCTGCTGTAAGAAGTTATGCAGTATTAACACTCGGGATAACATGGATGAACCTTGGAGACCTTATGTTGAATGAAGTAAGCCAGGCACTGAAGGACAAATATTACATGAACTCACTGAAATGAATTAAACAAATTGAGCAGACTCACAGAACCACAATCTGGAAAATAGGCTTACAGGAGACAAAAAGGGAGTAAAGGGTTATGAGCTAATGCTCTTATGGGCAAATTTTATGATAATTTGGAAAGGTGTAGTTGTACAGTGTATAACAGTGGTACAGTGATGTTATTGGTTTGGGTGGTGCTGGCCTGTGAGGGGGTAGGGGTATGGGCTTGCACTGTCCATGGCGCTAGGGTGAGGGTTGGGGGAGGGAGCAGATTAACTTTGGCGATTTGTGGGTATGTGGTAGAAAATACAATATTGGGATTGATTTATTTGGAAATACGGCAGGGGAGAGTTACTGGCTTAGGGCATGCTGGACAGGGAGCACCCGGGTCAGGGTTCTAGGGAGTATGTGAGTGTTCATCCTGTCATAGTGTGTTGTATCAATAGGTGGAGACCAACACAATGGAAAGGAGTGTTGGTTTCCCATCCTGGTGAGTTCTGCTATGTTCTCATATAGAGGACCGGGATTTTCTGCAGAGCATAGGCAATGCCTAATAGAGGAGGACAGGCCAGTATGTCAAGCCCTAAATGTTGTAGCAAATAACAAAAAATTTTCTCTTAAAGGAGTTAAGCTTGTTGGTTGCTTTTGTTTCCTGAGGGGAGGGGAAGGGAGGGATAGAATAGATTAAACACGGGGCATTTTGGGGGCATTGTAATTGTTCTACATGACCTTGCAAAGATGGATACAGGCCATGTTAAATTTCATCAAAATTGATAAAAGTATATGGTCCAAAATGTAAACCATATCTATAGGCATACCTATAAGGCATATGAAAATCTTCATGTGTTCATGGTACATTGTAACAGTGGATGGAGATCCATACAAAAAAAAAAAAAAAAAAA
>JAQZBX010010546.1:0-44163 GCA_029593785.1 Cabassous unicinctus | reverse complement strand
GTTCTTTTCTTGGATATTTAAAATGGAGCTAGAGATCACCAATTTTCAACCTTTTAACTTTTTGATTATAAGGTTTTATATTTATGAAGTTTTCTTTTTAACACTAATTAGCTACACAACGTCAATTTTTATACAGTGTATCGCCATTATTGGTATACTTTCTAATTTCTTTTATGAATTATTCCTTGCCATGTGGGTTATTTAGAAATATGTTGTTTAATTTGCAAATATTTGGAGATCTTGGTATGTTATTTCCTCAATTTTTAGTTAATTCCATTTGGTAAGAACATATTTTCTAAAATTTCCGTTTTAAATGTATTGAGACCAAACATATGTGGCTTTTATGCACCACAAATAGTTCTTGTCAACCAGATTTAAGATTCTTAATTAGACTTGAGTCCTATAAATATGGTGCTGTTGCAAAGCTTCTGTATTAGGAAGCAACTTACCTGACTGGGGCATCTTGGTTAAAATTCCATTTGTGTACTTGTAAATGATATATATTCTTTAGCTGTTGGATTTGTTTACTTGATAATATCTTGATTTGAGTCTCATTTATGCAGGATATCTTCTTGGGATTCAAAAATCAAGGTGGGCAATTATTTTTTCTCTTATATTTTAATGATGAGGTTTCTTTGTGTTCTGGCTTCCTCTGTTTCTAATGAGAATTTACCCATTGTTCTTATAATTGTTCCCCGGTATTAAAAGAATCATTTTTCCCCCAGCATCTGAATTCCCTCTGCAGGGCTCTCTCCACTCCAGTACTCTCACTGGGAATAATAGCCACCTAGGCACCCCCTAACTCCTCTCTCCATTTGAGGGTTCCAACTTTTTACACTGTGCAGGAAAGTGCCCCATGCAGAAAGCTGTGTAAAAATACTGGGCTCATCTCTTGCATTTGCTTTCTTTCACCATTCTGTGCTTCCTGTTGTCCATGGCCTAAAATCCATTGCTTATACATTTTGTCTAGTTTGATAGTTGCTATTAAGAGAGGGTAAGTCTTACACCAGTTGTTCCTTGTGGTCATGGAAATAATATTTTAATGGGGAAGCAGAAAATGAACAAGAGGGGGATCCTAGATGGCATAACTGTTCCTGTAGAAATGGTGGGAAGGTAGGCAGGCTTGCAGGACACAAGAGAAGCCAAGGTGTCACGAGGATGATAGGAGAGGGCAACTGGAGAGGGAGGGGACACTGGGGAAGAGGGGAGCTTCCCAGAGGGCCCGGAGAAGAATGGAACATACCAGCCAGCCCAGGAGGAGAGGAAAACTGCCCAGCTGGTGCTAGGGGAGGAAGAGCCACCCAGCAGCCTCTGAGGGAGATGGGAGATGCTGAGGAGTGAGCCCACAGTTGCACCTGTGCCCAGTCTGCATAGGGCGAGGGAGAGCCCAGTGAGCCACTGAGAGATCTGAGGGAAATTAGCTGGAGGTTTTTGTGTTTTTTTTCCTTTCTTTTTCTTTTTTCATCTGGGAAAGGCTGGCTGAGGGGTGATTGATTGGCAGGCACAAACAGCTGGAGAAAATTAGACTTGTATGGGTCTCTGGTGGTCTGAATGGAAAGCCTGTTTTTGTTTCTTGTTTTTCTTTTTGATTTTTTTTTTTTCTTTTTCCTTCATGGCGTGATCCATTGGCCAAAAGAAGCAACCTGAGAGGAGGAGCCTAGCCAGTCCTGATGATGTGAGACGGAGACCCAGATTTTTATTTCCTTTTGTTTTGTTTTGCTTGTTGTTTTTTTTCTTCTCCTTTTTATTTTCATTTCTTCTTCTCCTATTTTTCTTTTCTTTCTTCTACTCCCATTTTTCTTGTCTTTCTATATTTTCCTTTTTTCTTTCCTTTATTCTTCCCTTTTTATCTTTTGTTTATTATCACTATAATTTTACCCTCATTTTTCTATCTCTTTCCTTTCTTTTTAAATTTTTTCTTTCATTTTTCCCCTCCTCTTTTCATCCTTCCTTTCTGCCTTTTCCTGTTTTGTCTTTCTTTCTTCTCTTCTCACTTATCTGGCCTATTTTATTTTATCCTGTATCTTTTTCCACCTTTTAAAATTTTTATTACTGCTTACTATTTTTACCTCTATTTATTTTTTTCTACCTCTTTTTTGTTCTTTTTCCTTCCCTCTTTTTTTATAAATATTTTCTCTCCTTTTTCTTTCCATTTTTGTGGATCTAATATTTTTCTGGTGAACATGGGCAACAACAAAGACATAGAATAAATGGAATCAATTGATAAAGAAGACTCCTAACACAAAACCAAACAAAAATAAAACCATAGACTAGAAAGAGAAACTAAACAACTGAATAAGACCATCAAAATAAAAAGCTGCCTAGACAACAACAAAAAATTACAAACCATACTGAGAAACAGAAGTCATGGTCCAGTCAAATGAACAAATTAAAAAGCAGGAGGAGATGCATATTGTGGAACAACTAATCAAGGGTGTCCAAACAAATATCATTAATCAACTCATTAAAATGAAGAGAGAGATAAAGGCTATCAAGAAAAAAAGTGAGGAAACATACAGAAGAAATTATAAACACACTTAAAAAGATAAAGGTTCTTATGGTGATGAAAGACACATTGCAAGAAAGTAAAAATACCCTAGATTTATATAAGAGCATATTTGAACAGGCAGAGGAAAGAATTAGTGATGTAGAAGATGGGACAACCGAAATTGCCCACATAGTAGAAGAGATAGATAAAAAAAAAAAAAAGGAAAAAATTCAGCAGATAATTGAATGACAACATGAAATGCACAAACATAGACTTTATGAGCATCCCAGAGGTAGAAGGGAAGGGAAAGTGTACATTAGGAGAGTTTGAGGAAATAATGGCCAACAACTTCTCAACTCTTATCAGGGACATAGATATACATGTCCAGGAAATGCAGTGAACTCCATGCACAATAAATCCTAGCAACCTAGCCTGAGACACATATTAATCAGACTGCCAGAAGCTCAAGACAAAGACAGAATCTTGAAAGCAGCAAGAGAAAAGAGATCCATCACATATAAGGGAAGCCTGATAAGATTAAGTGCTGATTTCTCATCTGAAACTATGGAAGTGAGAAGACAGTGGTATGACAGAGTTAAGGGATTGAAAGAAGAACACTGCCAGCCAAGAATTCTGTATCCAGAAAAATTGTCATTTAAAAATAAAGGAAAGTTCAAAATAGTCATAGATAAACAGAAATTGAGAGAATTTATGAACAAGTGCCTTGCCGTTCAAGAAATAATAAAGGGAATTCCTCAGGTTGAAAGAAAAAAACAAGTGAGAAAGGGTTGGAGGAGAGTGTAGAAAGGAAGATTATTGGTAAGAGTAGCTAAAATGATAAAAAATAAAATAAAATAAAATATGACACATTTAAACCTAAAGAAAAAATGGCTAAATAAGTACTGCCTTTACAGTAATAACATTGACTGTTAATGGATTAAACTCTCCAATCAAAAGACAGAGATTAACAAAATGGATAAGGAAAAAGATCTATATGTTGTCTCCATGAAACTCACTTTATACCCAAGGATTTAAGTAGGTTGCTCGTGAAAGGTTGGAAAGTGATTTTACACTTAAACAGTAACCAAAGTATGGCAGGAGTAGCTGCACCAGTATCAGATGAAATAGACTTTAAATGCAAAACACTTGTAAGAGACAAAGAAAGACACTATGTATTAATAAAAGAGGTACTCTACCAAGAAGAAAGAACAATCAAAAATATTTATGTTCCTAACCAGGGAGCTACAAAATAATTGAGGCAAATACTGGAAAAACTGAGGGAGAAATGGATGCTTCTACAATCATAGTGGGGTGCATCAATACACCATTATGACCATTAGGCAGAACATCTTGTTAAGCTCAATAAAGAAATAGAGACCTTGAATAATACATTAGAGGAATTAAACTTAATGGACTTATACAGAACATTACACCCAAAAGTAGCAGGATATACATTCTTCTTAAGTGCTCATAGATCATTCTCCAGGATAGACCACATGCTAGGTCATGGAACTAGTCTCAATGAATTTAGAAAGCACTTTCTCTGACCACAATGGAATGAAGCTAGACATCAATAAAGGACAGAGAACTGTAATAGGCACAAATATATGGAAGTTAAACAACATACTCTTAAATAATCAGTGGGTCAAGGAGAAAATTGCCAGAAAAATCAGTAACTATCTCAAGGTGAATGAAAATTAAAACACAAGATATAAAAATTTATAGGATGTGGCTAAATCAGTGCTGGGATTTATAACCTTAAATGCCTAAAATCAATGCCTAGGTCTTTCAATTTAGTCCTAAAAGAGCTAAAATCAAAGACCTAACTTCACAGCTGGAGGAACTGAGAAAAGAACAACTCATCTTAAAGCAAGCAGAAGGAAGGCAATAACAAAGTTTAGAGCAGAATTAAATGAAACTGAGAACAACAACAAAAAACATTAAAAGAATTAACAAAGCCAAACCTGGTTCTTTGAGAAGAAAATAGATAAACGAGACCTCTGCAAAAGTAAAAAATTTGTGCTTCAAATGAGTTTGTCAAGAAAGTGAAAAGGCAGCCTACTCAATGGGAAAAAATATTTGCAAACCATCTATCTGGTAAGAACCTAATATCCAGCATATATAAAGAAATCTTACATTTCAAAAATAAAAAGTGAAACAGCCCATTTAAAAAATGGGCAAGAGATTTGAATAGACACTTTTCCAGAAAGGAAATCCACATGGCTAAAAAGCACATGAAGTGATGCTCAACCTCACCAGCTATTAGGGAAATGTAAATCAAAACTAAAATGAGACATCATGTTACACGTACTAGACTGGTTGCTATTTAAAAAAATGAACAGAAAACTACAAGTGTTGGAGAGGATGTGGAGGAAAGGGAACACTTATCCACTGCTGGTGGGACTGTAAAATGGTGCAGTCGCTGTAGAGTATAGTTTTGAGGTTCCTCATGAAGCTAAATATAGAATTCCCATATGATCTGGCAATCCCACTTCTAGGAATATACCCAGAAGAATTGAAAGCAGGAATGTGAACAGATATATGCACACCAATGTTCATTGGGACATTATTCACAATTGCCAAAATTTGGAAGCAACCCAAGTGTCCATCAATGGATGAATGGATAAACAAAATATGGTATATACTTATGATGGAATATTATTCAGCTGTAAAAGGATTTAAGTATTGGCACATATAACAACATGCATGAATCTTAAAGACTTTATGATGAGTGAAGTATGCCAATCACTAAAGGACAAATATTGCATGATCTTTGTGATATAAACTAAAGATATTGAGCAGACTCCCAGAGGTAGAGTCTGGAAGGTAGGTTACCAGGAGATAGAAGGGAAATAGTGAGTTGTGAGTCAATGCTCAACCTGGGCAGAATCTATGATAAGGTGGATGAGGGAGGTTTGGTAGTGGATGGGGGTGATGGTGATGCAGCAATTTGAATGGGATTGATGATGCTGGAGTGTGAGCCTAAATGTGGTTGGTGGGTGGGTTGGGTTATCGATAGAGCTCGGGGGAGAGCAGGAGGAAGGAACAGGTGAACTCTGGGGTGGTAGAGGACTGTGGTTGAGAATACAAATGTAGGATTGTTCTTTTGGCAACTATGGAAGAGGAGGGTTACTAGTGTAGGATGTCAGTGGTGGGAAGATATGTGGGGAACGGTGCACCTGGATCATGCCTCTATGGAATATGAATGTGTTCATGTGGTCAAAGGGTGTTAACTCATTGGGTAGAGACCCACACACTACCCAACAAAATATTAAATTTTCATCCTGGGGAGTTCTGCTACATTCTCTAACAAAGTGGCAAGAATCTACAGAGTACATAGGCAATGTCTAATAAAAGAAAACAGACCAATACACCAAGCCCTCAATATTAATGCTTGTACTTATTAACCTTATTCTTGTAAAATTGAACCTTAGCCTAATACTATCTATTGCCTAAGAGTTACCTCCTGGGGAACAAATGTGGCTCAAGTGGTTGAGCTCCCGCCTCTTACATGAGAGGTCCCAGGTTTGGTTCCTGTTGCCTCCTGAAAAACAAAAAGTAAAACAAATGAGTAAACCAACTCAGGGAAGTTGATGTGGCTCAGTGGTTGAGTGCCAGCTTCCCACATACAAAGTCCCAGGTGTAATCCCCGTTCCCAGTACCTCAAAAAAAAAAAAAAGAAAAAAAAAAAGAAGAGTTACCTCCTGAAAACCTCCTTGTTACTCAAATGTGGTCTTTCTCTAAGCCAAACTCAGCAAATAAACCCACTCCGTTCCCACTGGCATGGGACATGACTACTGGGGATGACCCTCCCTGGTACCACAGGATAATCCAAGTGCCAACCAGCAATGCATTCGGAAAAATTACCTTGACCCAAAGGGGGAAAAATTAAATACAAAAGAGATTTTAAGGTGAACAGATTTCAACATGATTTGGTATGTCATTACAGAGATTACACTTATGCACATTTCAGGTGGATCTCACTAACTGCCACAGTAAACAAAGCCTCAAACAGGGGTGTTCCCAAGGACTCTAGAGACATCTGGACACTATAGGCAAGGCACACAACCCCATGAAATCAGGACCCTGTCAATGGGCCTTACCTTGGTATATATGATAACCTATTTCCCCAATGTAACAAAGTTAGACTCATTTATAGTTTTCATACACATTATTCTTCTACTCCTTTTATTTATACCCCTTAAATATATGTCTCAAAAACTTAAATCTTTGATCTTTTCATATGCTAGTTGAGCCCAGAATCTCAGCAGTGTTTCAGTCAATACTTATTTTCCAGTTCATTGGACTTGCCCAGGGAAGCTAACAAAATGATGATGATGGACAACCTCTATCCCAAAAAGCAAACAGTATCTACAACTTCAAGGAAAACAGTTCCTTCAATATGCCCCATAAGATCTAAGTGCCCTCTCAGTCTGATGCAACGTGGGCATCCCCATCCCATAATCCACAAGATTGAGGAATGAATAAAAATAAGGGGGGGATGCAACCATGAACCAAAGTAGACATTATTATTGTAGTAATGGAAGAACTTGTTACACCGATATAAAGATAGTGGTTACTAGAAGTTCTGAGGGGAGTGGATGGGAAGAAAACGTGAAACAGAGAGTTTCTTCAGGGCATTGGAATTTTTCTTCATGATAATGCAATGACAGATACAGACCATTATAAATTTTTGAAAACCTATAAAATTGTATGGTGAAAAGTGTAAACCATAATGTAAACTATAGACTGTGGCACAGTGGGTGGAGAATCATACAATAAATGAGAGAATACTGAATTCCCATCCTGGAGAAGTCTGCCACATTCTCCAAGGGAGCAGCAACAATCCCCCAAGTGCAGGGGCAGTTTCTGGCAAAGGAGGATGATTCATTGATGGGTCCTTATTATTGATGACTAGCCTTATGAGTCTTTGCTCTTAACATTGAAACTTAGCCTACTGTTATGGGGTGCTTAAGGGTTGCCTCATGAGAGTCTCTTTGTTACTCAAATGTGGCCTCTCTCTAAGCCAAACTCAGCATATGAATGCATTACCTTCCTCCCAGCGTGGGACATGACTCCCGGGGATGAGCCTCCCTGGCACCGAGGATTACTACCAACTGCCAACTGATAATACGTCTGGAAAAAAACCTCAAATAAAAGGGGGAGGAGGTAAAGACAAATGAGTTCATATGGCTAAGAGACTTCCAAGTGAGTCGGGAGGTCATCCCAGAGGTAATGCTTATGCACATCTCAGTAGGACCTCATAGGCTTCCAAAGTGGATATCACCCAAAATAGAGGGGCTCCTGAGGGCTCTGGAGACACCCAGGTCCTATGTTAGGGTGGATAGCTCTGGAGTTTGGTGCCTTATCAGTGGGCCCTATTTTGGAATCTGTGCTCCCGAGAGTGACAGAGTTGGACTCAAATATGTCTTCCCTGCACATGGTTCATCTGTCCCTCCTATTCAAACCTATACATGGTGCTGGAGTTTGTAGGTGTACATCCAGAGACTGGAGTATTTGGGCTGTCCATGTGTCAGCTGGGCCCAGAATCTCAGTGGAGCTGCAACTCCTACTCTACAGCTCATTGTACTTACCCAGGACACCTGGCGGGGAGATGATGATGGACATCGGCCATCCCAGGGAATGGAGAGAGTCTGCAGCTGCAGGCAGGAAAATCCCATCCATGTTATCCATGGGATATAAGCCTCCTCTCAATTGTAGGTGGAGTGGACATCACCATCCCAGACTCCTCAGGATTAGGGGAAGAGCTATGGACTAGAGTGGACTTACTGGTATTCTGTTATAGACATAACAGTGATTCAAGAAATGGAAGAAATTACATTAATGTGGAGCCAGTGGCCACTGAACTCTCTGGGGGCAGGGAGAGAGAAAAGCATTTATAATACAGGGGCTTTTTCGAGACTTGGGAATTATCCTGAGTGACATTGCAAAGACAGATATAGGCCATTTTATATCATAATATAACATACAGAACTGTGGGGGATAGAGTGTGGTCTACAATGTGACTATGGTCCATGCTTAATGGCGAAGCCCCAGGATGTGTATATGAATTGCAGGTGACGTGCCACACTAATGAAGAATGTTTATGTGGGAGGTTGTGGGAGGTGTGGAGGGTGGGGCATATGGGAATCCTATAACTTTTTTTATGTAATCTAAGTATCTTTTTTTTTTAATTTTATTTTTAAAAAGCTTATTAAAAAAAAGAACAAAGATAAAAAAAAAACAACCCTATAGACCGTAGTTAGTAGTAATGCTTCAATATTTGTTCATCAATTGTAACAAATCCACCACACTAATATAAGATGTTATTAATAGGAAAAAATATGAGAGTGTGAGGGGTGGGAGATATAGGAATCCCCTATATTTTTTATGAAACTTTTATGTAATCTGAAACTCCTTTAAAAATTAAGTTAAAAAAGAAAATAAACAAGAAAATTTCAAAAATTCTATGCTAGATATTAAAAGCTAAGTGGGAAATAATTCAGAAACATGGATAAGAAGACTCTTTGGTGGGAGAGAAAGGTGATGAGAAGGAGTATATTTTCTATCTTTGAATATTAGCCAAGGAAGGTCTCACTGTGAAAATGATATTAGAAGAAAGTTAATAGAGTAAGACATTCAGATACTGGTGGGAAGAACCTTCTAGGCAGAAGAAGAAGCCATAGTGAAGGACATGTGGCAGGAGTATATTTGGCTTTTCCACAGAAAAATGAGGTGGCCAGGAATTCTGGAGCTAAGCCAGTGAAGGAGAGAATTTACAGGTCTAAGTGAGAACCAGATTTTTTTTTTTATTTTTGGCAAATCATTTAAAAGACTCTATTACTTACGTTGAGTGAAATAAGAAGCCTTGAACAGAGATGGCTTACTACATTTGGCTTTTATGTGCCAAAATAGTCCTTATGAACCATATTTAGGTTTCTGAAACAGACTTGAGTCCTGTGAACATAGTACTGTGGCAAAGCTTCTGTATTTGCAGGAAACTTATCTGACTGGGTTATACTGCCAGGCTGTCTTGACTTAACTAGTATCTGAAGACCTTGGACCTGCCTCTAGATGTCTCTGGATCTTAGTCAAGCAATTCTCTGTGCAATCATGGGCCACCTGCCTAGGTTGAATTGTGCCAGTTAGCTTGTACTTTGGTAAAATAAATTCTAAGTTCTCAGCTTGGATAATTTCTCAGAAAGAGGACATTCTATCCTCCCTTAGTTTTCTGACTCATAGGACAGTGGCTGTGCTGTGGTCTTCGCTAATGAGTTTATATCCATTATCCAAAGAAAGTACATCAGTCTCCTTGTTTTGATTGTAAAGGGAAACCCAATTCCCAGTGACTTAAGCAATAAAGGGGGTCATTGGTTCATGTAACTAGTATATTCAATGGTTCAACCATGTTGTCAAGGACCCAGTTCCTTTCAGACTCTGTTCTGCCATATACAGAGATGGCTTCATTCAAAACACTGGCCCCCTTTTAGTCCTAGCATAGCTGCCAGCAGTTGAGCTATATGCTTCCTCATTCTTATATAGCAGGAGAAAGATTCATCTCAGGATCATCAAATAAATATCTGACCTTCTGGTTAATTGAAACACACCTGAATAAATCCCAGAAGTATCATGCTCTGATTGACTTAGGGCTAGGTTGTCTGAAATTTGATAGGAAGAGGGATAGGATGGCTCCAATTGACTTAATTTAGAGCCTACTACTTGTGCTAGAGGTGGGATCAATCCCACCCTAAACATAGCAGTTACAACATAAAGGAAAAAAGAATGGATGCTCAGAAGACAATGTGCATAAGAGAACAGGATTCATCAGTGCTCTGGCTCCTTGATCCAGTGTCTTTATAATGAAAAATTAGACTCAATAGACTATGGCTTTCATCCTCACAAGTAGAAGCAAAGATCGAGATCACCAGTATCCAGATTCTCCCACTATTGTAGAGGTGTCAGTTTTGATAGGATAAGATTGGTCTAGATTAGGATAGGGCAGAGTTAAAGGATGAGCAGAAAACATATTCAGTTGCTCAAAGGTCCAGTTATGGTCAGAAAACAGAAAGACAGTTTCACTTTCCTGAAGAGTTAGATTTTTGAAGTAGTTTGGGCCAAGAAGTCAAACTCCAGTAATCACTGAATATCTTTGTTTTGAAGACCTTTGACTATAGGAACACCAATATTTGTCTGACAATATGAGAGCACAGTTGTTAAGTAATAGCATGGGAATTTTTCTTCAGTATCAATAACATATTTCTTGCAAGCGCCATTATAGTTAGTGGAGGAATTTCCTTAAAAACAAGTCTAGAGAATAGATTAGGAAAAAAATTTTTATAGTAATAATAATACTAAAAGTAGAAACTAACATTTAAGTGAGTACTAGCTATGTGACACTAAGTAAATTTGCATGTTTTAAAATATTTAATCTTCCCCATGGTATTATGAAACATCTGAGAATCAGAGAAATTAAGCACCTTGCAAATTTCACCCCGCTAGTTAAGAGCATAACTGAGAGATGCCCTTAGGCATCCTGATGTTAGGTAACATAGGCATTTCACATCTGTCTAGTAGGTCAGCTAGGATGTTGTTCATTAGCTCCTACAAAATGTACATAAATGGACAAGATTTGTCTGAAAAAATGTTTCTAAGTTTATCGTCTTTCTTCATCCTTTCTGTATTCCTGAAGGTGTAAGTCCTTTG
This sequence comes from Cabassous unicinctus, assembly GCA_029593785.1. Classification (NCBI taxonomy): domain Eukaryota; kingdom Metazoa; phylum Chordata; class Mammalia; order Cingulata; family Chlamyphoridae; genus Cabassous; species Cabassous unicinctus. The sequence goes on along the minus strand of JAQZBX010010546.1, from coordinate 32,972 downwards.
GTTTGGCAAAAAATGTTGGGACTGAAGCAAATATGGGTGACCTTGGAGGGTGACTAGGTTAATTTAAAACAACTCTTGGCATCTGCATATGCAATGAGGGAAAAAAAAACACATATAGGAATAATTTCACAGGAATGCAAGTCCCAAGCTTCAGATCAACCCATAGCACAGTTATATATGATGTCAGAGTCTTCTCCTTGGCTTTCTAGTGTGAAAACACAACTTGAGAAGTGGCATAACCTACCCAGAGACTTTTACCTGAATTGTACGTTTGTTGAAACCAAAAGAAGGCAAAAAACAAAACAAAACAAAATAGTAAGTTAGGCTAGAATAATGGGGGTGAGGGAATGAAAAGCAAATTTAACAAGGTGAAATAAAAATGATATCAAAAGCAATACTGATATAATAAGATAACAGAGTTAAGAATTTAAAATCAGAGGAATGGAAAGAACCAGCAAAAAGAGAGTAGGAGATAGCAATTCAAACATGCTTGTGGGTGGACAATCTTGAAAAAGGACAAAGGACAGGAAATGCTGATCTTATTTGACTTTAATTGCTCCATGTGCAAAAATGCACAATCTAGTCAGATCCATCCAAAGAGACAAAGTAGGCAATCCTACTGCCCCTAAAATAATAAAGTTTATTCCTTTGTAATTTTCTTCAAACCAATATATAGTATCAATCTCTACTCTGCTGCCTTCATTTCCTTCATATCCATCCAAAAAGATTCCAATTCTGGAATCATGTTCTATTATTGCTTTGTCCCCCAATCAAAACTTACTGGATTCTTATCTTTATTAACTTCTGTGCTTACATCCTGGTTCTGTAGAGATGACAAAAACACACTTCTTGCCTTCTAAGAGCTAAAAATCTTTTGAAAGAGAAACATGTAAATTTTGAGACCACAAACAAATCAGTGCCACAAATGCAATACAAAAACCAATTCCAAATTTTCTGGAAACTGAAAACATGTGATGAATAAATATATAAAATTAACATGTGATGAGACTAGAAAAAAAGCATCTGCTCAGAAGTCAGGTATACAAGAAAAGATTGGCAAGAAAAGAACCCAGTAAAGGACATCATCAGCATCAGTAACTGGCTGCAGACATAAACAACCAGAGGGTCTGAACTAATTTTCTTATTACCACAAAAAGAAAAAACAATAACAATAAAACCAAATGGCAGGGTCACTAACTCAGGTATGAAAATTCCCAATAAAAAGCAATTCAACAGACATATTAGGAAAGAAACTTTGCTTTGGGAATGAATCATAGACCCTTGTGATCACTGAAGCTTGCAATATAGCCCTAAAATATTTCAGCTACTTATTATCCTATCCTATCAGATTTAGAAAAATGACAAGCAGAATGCTTAGCCTGTCTCAGCTATTTCAGAAATTAATTCCAAATATTAAGCTAAAGAAGACGGCTGCAACATATAAGAAAGCATACAAGCTTGTTAATCCAGAATGGTGGCAATAAAACTTGTAATGGTGATATAGTTTTTAAATCCATGTCTAATTGACTCCCTAATTAAAGAAAATATTCTGTCACATATTTCTTTCTGTAGACCAAAACCTCTCAAAATTTTTGGACTAGAGCTTATAGTCAGATAAAAGAATTTTTATGCATTAAAAGTTTCAACAGCTGCTTTGAAAAACATATTTGTATTGTAAGCATGGATTCTCCTTGCTTGTCACAACTATCCAGATTCCAATTCCTTGGTATTCTTTTTCTAATTTAAGTCCGAGTTATATTCAACCAATTAAAACACAGCTATTAAACTAGGCTACAAAATAATGAAGGATTTGAATATCTTGCCAACTAAAATAATGCAAAACAACTTGAAAAGGTCATGAGCTATATGCTATTGTATGATAAAAATAACTGTTAACACACACACTGTGCACAGATGTACATAAACATATACTTATACTTTATTATTTTATTTGGGAAACAGTCTTCCATTTCAGGCACGGTATATTGAGGCAAATTATATCATACCAATCATTCGCTCATCCTTTTGATTTCAGGGAATACCATTTAAATCATGACAAACAGATGGGAATTTATTTTATTTTAATATATATCTAAATTTTTCCCTTCTAAATTACTTATTTCCGTATTAAAGCGCACACACAACTTTAATCTTTGCATACACAGAAAGCATATAGCCATCCAGTTGTGCCAGGACCATTTGTTTGATAAGACTATTCTTTCTTTCTTGATGAAAATCATTTGACCGCAGATGGATTTATTTCTCTCCTCTTAATTCTATATCATTGACCCATATGCCTTTTATTATGCCAGTACTACACTGTTTTGACTACTATAGTTTTCTGGTAAGTTTTGAAATCAGGATATGTAAGTCCTCCTTCTTCCTTTTTCCTTCTCAAGATTGTTTTGGTTAATCTGGGTCCCTTGCAAATCCATATGAACTTTAGAATCAACTTTTCAGTTTTTAAAAAGAAGTCAACTAGGCCTGATGGAGATTGTGTTGAATCTTTAGATCAGTCTGAAGAGTATATCCATCTTTACAAGGTTAAATTTTCTGATCCATGAACATGGGATATTTTCCCATTTATTCAGATTTTCTTCAATTTCTTTCAGCAAAGTTTTATAGATTTCAGAGTATGAGTTTTGCACTTTTTTGTTAAATTTATTCCTAAGTAATTTATTATTTTTAATGTCATTGTAAAAATAATTATTTTCTTAATTTCATTTGCAGATTGGTCATTTCAAGTGTGTAGAAATACAACTGAGTTTTATCTACTGATCTTGTATCTTGCAGCCTTGGCAAACTCCTTTATTAGCTCTAATAGTTTTTTTAGTGGATTCCTTAGGATTCTCTATGTGTAAGAATATATCATCTACAAATAGAGACAGCTTTACTCTATTTGTAAATAGATTTTCCTTTTCTTACCTAATTGCCCTGTCTAAAATCTCCAATAGAATGTTGAATACAAGTGGTGAGATCAGACATTCTTGTCTTGTTACTGATCTTCAGGGGAAGACATCCAGTCTTTCACAATTAAGTATGATGTTAACTGTGGCTATATCATAGATACTGTTTTTCAGGTTGAAGAAGTTCCTTCCAATTGCTATTTTGTTGAGTGTTTTATCATAAAAGGGACTTTGCTTTTATTTTCTTTACTGGGTCTTTATAGCTACTTTAATTTTTTTAGATTTTGTAGGTGCAATTTGCATCATCCACAATATTTCATTGTTAATATTAAATGTTTTATGTACTGATACTACTTAATTTACATTACTTTTTAGCTTTTGCATATGTATTATGCTAACCACTTTACTTGCATTATTTTACTTAATCCCTATCAAAATATTATGAAGTAGGCATCATTATGTATGACCATTTACAAAAAAGTAAACTTAGCCTTAGTAGGTTTTAGTAATTTGTCCTAGTTCAAATAGACAGTAAGTGGCATAGCCACTTTGTCTTCTAAACCTAATCAGTTTAATTGCAAACCAACTCCCTTAACCACTTTGATATATGCTTATCTCTAAACTCAAATCAGAAGCTAAGATCTATTTTTCAAAAATGAGGTAATAACATACAAATTGTCTGTGCCACATTTTTTTTCCTTTCCTCAATTATTGGCTTGAACGTCCAGGGTTGATTAGAGTTCTACATTTGTCAGCATTTGGCCAGTTCCAAGGGATACTTGTTAATGAGTTTACATAAGAGTCTATCCTTTCAGATCTTCAGAATTTCAAATGTTTGGTAAAGACAATATTTTGTACCACACGGTCCAATGTGTTGAGATATCATGTATGGTCACTCTTCACAGAGGTAAAATCTTTAGAGACAGAGAATATTTAGTAGAAGGCAAATAAATAATTGACTAATAGTGGGAGAACAGATTAATTAACTCATTCATTACACAGATAATTTGATGTTCACATTTAACTGAAAACAGAAAAAAATTCTTGTTACCATTTTCAGACACCAATCAAACTAATTTTGAAAGGCTCAAGACAAAATATATATGGGTTATAATTCTAGGTAACTTAAGATTTAAGTAATAGGCTTTAACTCAAATAATCTTTCATGTTTCTTTGATATATCTTTCCAAATTAAAAGATAATTAACTTAGAATGTGCTTCAATTATACAGAAATCAAGAATGAGCAATATTTGCTTTCATTGGTCTTAGTGCTTTTGGTTTATTTGAAACAAATATATCTAAATTTTATGAGTGTCCATTTAACATGTGAATGTTGAATATCACTTTAGAACAATTGTTTGGATAAAAAAGCAAAAATATTATATTTAAGTAACATTTGTTTTGCTAAATAGCATTAGTGATAATTTCTCAATTTTTAAGTATTTTTTATTTAAACAAGTCACTTTGCATTTTAACACATGGACAAAATAAACTCAACATTTCCAGTTATATTTTTGGAGCTATAATCAGACAATGATTCTTAAATAATCAAATATTGGGCTGTTCATATTTTTTACCTTTAACCTTGTTCTTACAGCACCTGGAAAACAGACTTCCTGACTTATTAAAGTAGTTTAGCAATCAGAATTGGAGAGAAATTTAGTTCATTTCATTTAGAAACTAACGATATTTCATTTCAGGTTATCAGTATAGAGAAACTGTACTTGCAATATGATCAAATATATCATCTATCAAGCATAATCATCAAGCTATAAGGACATGAAATTGTAGTAAATCTGTATTCTGAAAAAGAACAAAGAAACATAGGACTATTCTGATGTATGTTACCTACTTATATGGACACATGTGCAATGTAGAGGATGTATTGTTAATTCTAAGGGTTTCAACATATTTCAGTGAATGTTAATCTTTCTTCACCTTATAAAAAATCCAATGTTCTGGTAAGAGTCTACTGAAAAACTTCTGAGTTAACCATGTTAACTCAACAGAAAGAAATGTCTAGACATTAGGTTGTATTGGTAAGTACCTTGGAATAAGTGTACTTGAAGCATGCTAGCAACCTAAAAAAGAGGCATTTCTCAATGCATTCATCTCAGAAATGCACAGACTTTGGAAGCAATCTGAGATAACCAATACAATACAGCATATTTGCTGTAGAAGCTAAATATCTTCCCCAGTATCTTATGGCTAATAAATATCAGGGCAAAGACTCAAAGCTCATGTACCTTCCAAGAGGTGGTATTTGTCCCTGAGGCTTTTTACTTTATGTTTAAGCAATTATTAATTGCAAGAAAATTCAAATTGTAGGAGAAAGATACAGGTGAGTTGAATTGTTCAAATAAATTGATGATTTCATTTGGGAAATCATAGCCATTCACTAGGCTTAGAAAATCTTTTGGGCTAAATTTCCAGGTGCCCTTCAGTCAAACACAAAATCTCAAGACAGGGATGTAAGGTCCTGACAAAGAATGAAGAATGGATTTCAGAAGATTAATAAGATTTGTCAGTGGGGCGATCATAGCAGCCAAGAAAATACATGCTTTAATGACCAAGAAGTGTCCACTAAATCCATACATGCTATTGAGTAAGATATTTTAAATCTAACATTTATTAGTATTGATCCCTTATGATGCTACAAAGTGTTGGATATGCATCACCATATTTAAAACCATGAAAACATCCATAGGAAGTATGTTCTGTTCCATTTTACCTATAGATGAGGTAACTAAAGGTAAAAGAGATCAAATGTAATGAAACACACAAATATATAAATATTTGCATTGTTCCCCTATGCTTTATAAGAAGAATGGTTCCTTTGCTTCCCCAAGTTACTTTATAAAATGCTTAGCTCACTTTTAGTTCTGCTGAGTGAGTGGAGGATGCAGTCTGAGGAATAGAATGGGGGGAACAAAAAGAAGGTCAAATTGCTTTACGTGAGAGCAGAGAAACAGATGAGTCAGCAAAGAGGGAATTCAGAAGATTCCAGAGAAATGTTCAGGTATTTGAATAAGAACTGCATTGAAAAGGTATGAGAGTAATTGTGGCAGTTTGATATAGTTATGAATTCCGAAAATAGATATTTGATTATGATTGTAAACTGCTCTGTTCATCTGGGCATGATTAAGTTCTGATTAGGGATTTGACAGTGCCATGTCAGTAGGGTGTTGAGCCCTGCCCCTTGGTGGATGGGGTCTCAAAGATAAAAGACATGGCAAAGGACATAGTTGAAGTTTTTGATGTTGGAGTCTTGACTGGAGCCCCAGGAAGTAACCATACAGAGGAGCTTGGTCGTGAGGAAGAAGAGAAGGCCCCAGGAAGAGACAAGCTGTTCACCTGATAGTCTACAGCTGACCTTGTGGAGGAAACAGGAGCTGAGCCCTGAGAGAAATGGAACCCTGGGAAGAGAGGAACCCAAGAAGCCTAAGCCCTGTCAAACATCGGCAACTGTCTTGCTCCAACACGTGGCAACAGACTTTAGTGAAGGAAGAAACTTATGCTTTATGGCCTGGTAACTGTAAGCTTCTACCCCAAATAAATACCCTTTATAAAGGCCAACAGATTTCTGGTATTTTGCATCAGCACCTGTTTGGCTAACTAATACAGTAGTCATGGGGGTGAAAGTTTTGCCAAAAGGGCAAATATATTTTAACAGGATTTTTAGGATGTTTTGCATATAACATCTGATGTTTCCCCAATATTATGGGAAAGACCTATAATATTCCTCAATACTTTGCAGTAGGATAGGATCTAAGGATCTTCACTTTTATATTAATTAACTTGATGAGATTTGGTGTAAAGAGAGTCCAATATGCCTGAAACATCCTGTTCAATGTCAATTTCATGAGAAAATTACTCAAGATCACACAACTACCAAGTAGCAGAGCTGGGATTCCATTCTGTGTTTGTCGACTTTCAACCCCTACCATTAACCATTTCACTACCTGAGTTCAATCCATAGCTGCACTGGGATGGACTGTCTCAATGGTCCCATAGTTTGCATTTACACTTCACTCCTTTCTCCTCTAGGGGAGAGTACCTCCTTTCTTTAAAGAAAAATTCTCTGTCCATGAGGCTGGGGGGTCAAGAACACAAACATCCATTTACACAACCCACCTCACTGCTATATTATTAAAATATTAAATTATCTACTTCTGGTAGGGGGCAGTTCTAGTGTGCCCTGCCACCTTTCCCTGGGACCCACAAATACATCCTGTTCTCAGAACCATGTTTGTCAGCCTGGTGGGATAAACAAACCTCTAGTAGATAAGGGGACTGCCAGTGTACTTCATCCCCTATTGTCCCAAGCATATGTAAATTTTGACTGGACAGTCTGCCTTTGGTGATCATGTATTAAAACAGTCAGTTTACACCCTGGTGTATATGTGTCCCTAGTGGGGAGTGAGCAGGGTTCCTCCCCTGCAGCAGCCTTGGAACCTACAAGAGAGAGGTGTTGTGGTAGAACATCTGTCAGCCTTAATCGAGACCCACTGGCTAAGGGGAACCTATGCCTTATGACCTTGATCTGTCTCTTCTCTTTGAGTAAACCATCTATCAGAAGCTGGGTGAGTCCACGCGTTTGCTGGTGGCCACAACCCCTGTATTGGAATGGGTTGACATCTCTTTAGGTGTCTTTCTGACTAACATTACTACTTGAAAAATCTTGAATATTCCTTGCAGTTTTGCAATATTCCATCATTTGGTCAAAAGCACAGATATTATATTACAGTTTCACTGGCTGGGACAAGGCTTTTTCTATAGGATGTGGGGATGTCCCCTTTTCAACATCCCATCTCTCAAGGAAAAGAGATTCCAAAAATTGTTTGACAAAAAATACAATAGATGGCCAATACAATTTCAGGGAAAAAACAGATATCAAATGAATATATGTGAAAAAAATCTGCACCAAGGAAGTCAAGAGGACTTCAGAAAAACATTACAGAGTTACTAACATGTGAGCACACTTTTCAAGGATATTCAGAATTTTGCCATGAGGAAGTATGCTCAACATACTAGAGACAGAAAGACAAGTAAGTACAAAGACACTTGCATAAATTATAACATTTTTGAAGACTGATGATAATTTATTTTTCTCTGTTGAAAATCTTTTGGTTTGAACACTGGATTTTAGCTAAGGTCATATAATTTAGCTGCCCTGCTCCCTTACAAATGTTGCCAGCATTCAAAATAATTGTGGCTATTTACTCAAAGAATTTTTGTTCTCCAGGGATTATGGTGCTTCAGAGAATTTCAAAGTGATTAACCGTATTTGTTTGCATTTGTTTTTAATCAAATAAAACTGCTTGTAAATAAATACTCCAAGGTAATGAATATTAGTAATTTAACAATTCTATGATAATTTTAATGCTTTCACCAACATTTTGCTATCTTGCATTGAACATTGTAAGTTAATAAGAAATTTGCTTTATCCAATATGTTTTATCCTCTTTATGTGAGACATTTTTCATTAATTATCATCTGCAAACTTGATCATTTTTAAATTGTATCAGGATTTTCAGACCATATTTTATCTTGATTGCTCTGATTGGACATGCTAGAGTATTAAATTTCTCAAAATAAGGGAACGTGACATGTTTCCCTTTAAAATCAAAATTTTTTAGAAGTAAGCCTCTTAAAATTTACATTAGTAAAATTGATACAATCTAATGTTAGTCTATACACAGTTTCCTCTAACATCCAGAAGATACAAGATGTTAACTCCTAGGAGCCCTTTGGCTTTTTTTGACCCACCAAAACAGACATTTATGATCATATAGTATTTTCATACTGAAACTCCTTACTCAATTTAGCTATTTTTATATATATTTCAAAACCTAAAAAAAAAAAAACAAAAAAAAAAAACTTCTTTCATTAGCCTTTTTGAGGCTTCCCTAAAAAACATACAGTGTAACTCTAGAACAGGTGTTCTTAACCAGGGGTCCATAAGCTTGAATTGATATTCAAAAAAACATTATTCTTGTGTGGACATGTTGGTGTGGGTGTGATATATTTTTTAAATAATACACAGTATAGTGTGGACTTAGTAAGGGGTCTGTGTTTTTCACCTGACTGGCAAAGGGATCCGTGGAATAAAAAACGTTAAGAAGCCCTGCTCTAGAAGCATACAAAATATCTTTTCTTCTCAGCTCCACCCCCCACCCCACAATATCAATTGGTATCTAGTAAATTGCCTCATGAAAAGCAGGTATTCAGTAAATGTGTTGATTTATTGTTCTTTTTAGTTGTACAATATTTGTTATAATCACTCCATATAGTTCTTTGAGAGCAAAAAGAGAAATTGTGTCTCTAAATGTATCTTAGGAACACTGTGTCTTCCCAGTCAGATCATGATTTGCATTTGAACCAATCTGAAAGTAACAGAAGGAAGGTTTTCTCATTTCCACACCAGAAAGAGGCATTCCTTTTACCCTCCTGAAGTCAGAGGTTGAAATCATAGTCAATATATTTAGCAGATGAACTATTAGGTACATTTTTCTTTGTCTATAGAAATCAATGGAACACATGAAATTACTGTTTGTTTTCTCCCCTCTTGGTAAAAATGTAGGATAGAGAATTTTTTTTTTAACTTCTTTTGGATCAATTGGTTTCTTGCTTCCATCAGCATAATAAGTACCATTTGTATAAGTCCAAATTATAGAAAAGTGTGGGATGGGGTAGGGTATGGGTATTGGAGTTTAGCAGGGATAACAAGCTTTCAGTTTTGGAAAGTCCATCATACTTTTCTTAACGAAGAATCAAACTGCATAGCTAAGGAGTTTAGAAATATAGGCGTCTAGTCCTCCCTGAAGGGAAGAGAGGGAAACTAAGCTCCCCCTACTGGAGGGAGGAGCATTTGTGCATGTTATTTGAAATTCTTCTATAAGGAAGATTTATCTTTTCTTCCCTATTTATTAATTATGCCATCATTTATTTATCAGTATGTATTATGCATACTTACTTTTTCTTTGGATTATAATCCAATATTATATGAATTAGTTATTTTTTGCTCTGTTTATTCTTTATAACAATTTTGGCCATTGGGACTCTTTCAGGTTGGCTGCCTGTGTCCTTTTCACATGTACCACCATTCTTCCTTTTTTTTTTTTTTTAACACTTCCTTACTTTTTGGTACTACAAGATGCTCTAGGTTCATTATATATTCTCCCTGCCCCAATCCTAGAATTGAATTCCTTAAAATAACTTTTGGCCAAGGTCTGAGCTCAATCCCCTCAGAGGCTGTGGTCTCCTATTATAGTGAGGTCATCTAGAGAAGCAGGGATTTTCTCAATGAATTTTGAGTTAGATCATTCATGTCTCAGTCCAATATTAATTCAAATATTTCATAACTCTAACAGTACCATATCATATCCAATTTTTTCTCAGTTCAAATGACTTATGTATCATGCAAGCCATTGTATCAGTCAGGGTCTTAGAAAGAAAACTGTATCATACTCAAACTGGTAATTTGAAGAGATTTTGATGAAGGGAATGTTTACAAAATGTAGGTATATTTTAATAAAGGTTAGTAAAGGCAGAAAGTTATCGGTGTTTACCAAAACATAAAGAAAGTTGCTGCATGTAGAAAAGCTCCTGAGAGGACAGATACAGCCAAACTAATGCAGCCAACCCATTATTTTAAACTTCATCTCCCTTCATTTTCATATCACTTACTGAGACCTTCCACTGACTGAACCCCAGAGAAAGATTACAAGGGTAAGTACACTATGCAGTCTGCTTTCTGGGACCCAAAGAAGGGTGGAGAAGGGTTGAGAGCAGGTAGATAAGGTCTTATGGAAAATATGTACTTTATTTTTATAACAATAACAAACAATAACATTTGGATAAACAAAATGTGGTATATACATACAATGGAATATTATCCAGTCATAAAAAGGAATGAAATCCTGATACATGCAACTACATGGATGAACCCTAAAGACATATGTTGAGTGAAATAAGCCTGACACAAAAGTACAAATATTGTATGCTCTCACTGATATGAAATAATTAGAATAAGCAAACTCATTGAGGCAAGATCTAGAATATAGGTTATCAAGGAATGGAGTGGGGATAGGGAATAGGGAGTAAGGGTTAAAATGTCCAGAGTTCCTATTTGGAGTAATGGAAAGGTTTTGGTAATGTATGGTGGTGATGGTAGTGAGGCAGGTTAGTATAGTGAAAGGGGGAAGGCGGCTGGCCCAATAGACCACACAGCCGACAGACCACATGGCCTTGAGACCCTGCCTGGAAACAACCTGAGAAGACGAAAAGGCACTGTGAGATCCTGGCAGTGAGAATCTCATTTGGAATGGTGGGAAAAGCCCTGTATATCCTCAAAAGGCCTCACTACTGGCCCCCTGAGGAATGACAAGTGGAGCAACCAATCAAACAGGAAACTTTAAAAAGCCCTACCTGGGCCCCACCCATGCAACTACCCTGCAGTAGACCCATGGTCCATGCCTCAGATCGTGTACTTTTCTTGTTTTCTTGTTTCTTAATAAACTCTTTACCCCCTTGCCTACCCTACAGCGTGTCCTTAAATTCTTTTATGCGACATAAGCCAAGAACCTAAAAGCCCAGAAACCAGAGATATATGGGAACAGTAGCACAAAGTTGTGAATGGAATTATCAGCACTGAAATATATATCTGAATCTGGTTAAAATGGGAAATGTTAGGTTGCATATATGATATTAGAATATTTGTTTAAGTCCATGGAGCTCTACTACACAAAGGGTGAGCCCTAATTTCATAAGGGGGATGGGCTTTCTTCCTGTACCTATCTTAAAATACCTCTCAATGTCATCACTGTTTCCAGATGCAAAATGTGATCAAGTTTAACATAGAATTATTGAAGATCCCAGATTATCCCTATCTTATGTGCCACGAAAACAGAATTCCAAATGGAGGAGAACAAATACTAACAATAAAACCATGTGGCATTAATGGCAAATTAAGACAAAGAAAGCTATGATCTAAAATTCTGATCATTAATGGCTGTTTCACTGAAATAAGGTTTGTTTAGTATTTTGGACTTAGGGGCAAGTATAAACATTTTTCACATTTGTTTTGTTTTGTGCCTATTTGTATAGCACATCTAACAGATTTCAATTATAATTTAATAGTATACCTCCTTATTATGCATATTTGGTCACTAATGCTTCAGGCTTCTGGCATCTCCACTTATGAATACTGTTCACTTGGGGCTATCATATTTTTCTTGGAATTGTGCCTCAAATATACCACACCCTTTTATTCATCTCCAGTTTAATTACTTGTTAAAACTATCCAGTACTTTTTGTTGTTTTGTCTGTTTGGATTCTGAACAAAAGGAAATACTTAACTTACCAATGAGCTCAGAATAATAGAGAGCTAAACACAGACACATACAGACAGGCACACGCAATGGCTCGGATGTGTTTCCACAGGTAGGGAGAAGGACAACTGGTTCATTTCATTCTTTCCTGAATATCCTAAATTTCAGAAAAAGTGAAAATGCAAGTCTTGTCCAAGGTATCATCACTACCAGGCATCATGTTATGTTTCTCTAAAATCTTTAATTTCCCACTCTATCTCCCACTTTCACCCTTTCAAAATTTCCAAAGCTTTACCAAACTGTCTTTCTCTGCTGATGGTCTAACTGCATGTCTCATTAAGGGGGGAGAAGCCATTTTATTGGTATCTCAGGGAGGACACAAAGCAAAAGTAATCACTGATGACATCATGAACTGGAACCTGGGTTTTATTTGTGTGAATGATTTTAAACACAGAAGATAGTGGAACAAAATTGTATGTTAGGGAAAATAATCCCATGGAGAGATAAAGAGGAGAGACAGAATGGTTAAAACCTTTAAATAGTAAGGGATTTTACTCTGGTGAAGATTAGTCTTTCAAAGAATGAGAGACCTACCATCCATTGCAAATAGGAGGAAAAATAAAGAGTGAAGATACAGACCCCGTGCACTCAGGGTTAGAAGTTAAATGTTTACCTACTGATGACTTCAGTGTTACCACTGACAATGGCTATACATTTATTACGTATCTTACTCGACTTCAAGCAGCTTTAGACAAAGTTGGCTGCTTCCAACTTCTTTGTGTTTTTATGTGCCTTTCCTGATATCATGCTCTCCTGAATAGCCTTCAGTCTCCATGTGTTGCTTATTCTCCTCTCCTTGGACTCTGAGTATTGAATTGTTCCAAAGCTCTAGACTATTCCTTCTTCCCTTTTTTTTTTTGTTATAATAAACCTTATTTTTAAAGAAGTTTTAGATTTACAAAAAAATTACACCAAAAATATAGGGAATTCCCATATAACCCCTCACCCACCCACACACCTACACACTTTCCCCTATTATTAAAATCTTACATTTGTGTGATACATTAGTTACAACTGATGAATCATTATTGAAGCCTTGCTACTAGGCAAAGTCTATAGTTTACATTATGGCTTACATTTTGTACTGTACAGTTTTTTAGGTTTTGACAAATGTATAATGTCTTGTGTCTGCCATTGCAGTATCATACAGAACAGTTTCACTGCCCTAAAAATGCCATGTTCCACCTATTTATCTTCCATTAACACAGGTAATAACTATAATAAAAATAAATCTATTTTGATTGATGGTTACACTCCCTCTTTATGTTTGTTCATTCTCAGTCGTGAGGGACTTGGGATGGTCTGCTCTATTGCTTCAGGCTGAGAGGGGCATAGATATTTTAGAGCAGGTGGAAGGAATTGTTTTGTTTGCAGTTTTAGATATTCCTTGTGTTTTGGGATGGGACTTGTCCACCATCATTGTTTTGTTGGTTATCCAGGGCAAGCCTGAAGAACTGGAGAGTAGGAGTTGGCTGCAACTCTGCTGGAATTCAGGGCTCATCCGGTGTATGAACAATGTAAAGATTTAAGTCGCTGAAAGATATTTTTAATGGGTATATTGAGAATTATAGGTTCAACTTAAAGGAGTAGAAGAATCACGAATAGAGGAATTATAAATGAGTATAACTGTGTTATATTGGGGAAATAGATTATCATATATTCCTTCTCACTTTGTCTGTGCTCTCTATATACATAGTTGATTTTCTCTGATCCCAGGTTTAAGATCAAGTTCCATGACATTTATTATTTTCTATACACCAATGATTCCAATTATTCTCTTCCCATATCTGGCCTCTCTTGACTCTCTGTAGCATGGGTTCTTAATAAGGGGTCCATGAACTTGAATTGAAATTCAAAAAAACATTATTTTTGTGGGGACATGTTAGTGTGGGTGTGATATATTTATTAAATAATACACAGTATAGTGTGGACTTAGTGAGGGGTCCGTGGCTTTCACCTGACTGGCAAAGGGGTCTGTGGAACAAAAAAGGATAAGAACCCCTGTTCTATAGGAAGGGAGGGAGAAAAAGAGGAATAAAGGGAGAGGAGATAAATATTTGGATTTCTGATAATGAACTTAAACTTAACACAACATAACTAAAATAGGTACTGTCCAAAATTTATTTCTTCCCTAGGCATCCCTTATCAAGAAATCACTCCATTATGCAAATAATTGTCTGAATTGAAAACTTAGTCGTTTTTCTTGTTTTCTTTGTCATCATATCCAACACAACCAATATGTGTCAGAAAGTTCTGTTGATTTTCCCTTCAAATGATCCAAGTCATCATCAGCTTTCTCTTGGATGTCTTCAGAAGCCACCTAACTGATCTTCTGCTACTTTTACTGCCCCTGAAAATTTCACAGTAGCCAGAGGTGTCTTTTAGAAATATAAATCAGGTCAAATAATTTCCATGCTTACAACCCTATGATGATTTTCTATTGATTTTAGAATAAAATTTAAACTCCTTTCCCAAGCCTATAAAACTCTAAGTGACTGGTTCCCTGCCTCTTTCACTGATGTCTGCTTACTTCTTTCCCTTTCTCTCAGTATTTTTCCATAACAACGTCTCTGTCCTAAATAAGCTAAGGTCATTCTCATCTTAGAGCCTCTGCACTACTTACTCCTTCTCCCTGAAATACTACTTCCAAATCTTACATTTCACACTCAGATCTCTGCTGGAATATCATATAATAAAATTTTCTGGCCCACCATTCTAAAGTAACCACCAAGAACTGTCTCAGACCTACCCCTTTAATTTTACATCACTCTCCTCCCAACTTAACTCCTCTCTACTTACTAAAACCTAAATGTGCTGCTCATCCTTCCTTTCCTTAAGTGTCGGGCCATTCCCTGCCTTAGAGTCTTTGTCATAACTGTCTCCCTACTTGTAGCAGTCTTTCCATGGGCAGCTTCTCTTTTTTCAATTCTCAGCTTATGAGCTGTCTCTTTGGATTTATTTCCTCTGCCCACCCTATCTGTAGCAGTTTGGTATTATTTATCAATTCCAAAAATAGATATTGGATTATGTTTGTAAACTGGTCTGTTCCTCTGGTGTTTTAGAACTTCAGAGGTTTCACTTTTACTTGATTAACTAATGATTAAGGCTTTGGTTGGGCTACGTCACAGAGAAAACTACACGGCAGAGGAGTTGGTTGGAGTTTTGAGCTGGAGCTCTGGGAAGTAAACACACAGGAGAAGAACATGGAGGAATAGAGATGGTTCCATAAACATGGCAGAGGCTTCTGGAGAGGGAGAGACTGATAGTCTACAGCTGACCTTGTGGAGAGAACAGAGCAGCTGAGCTGGAGAGAAATGAGCCCCGGGAGAGAGACAAGACTTATCCCAGCCTACAGTTGATATTGGAAGAAGCTGAGACAACAGAACCTTAAGAGGAAGAGGAAGGCAGACATCAGCAGCCATCTGCTCCAACACGTGGCAACAGACAATGGTGAGAGAAGTAACCTAACGCTTTGTGGCCTGGTAACTGTAAGCTTCTACCCCAAGTAAATACCCTTTATAAATGCCAACAGATTTCTGATACTTTGCATCAGCACCCCTTTGGCTAATACACTATCTAAATTAGACATCCTTGTTCTGGTCTGGCTGCATCAGTTTATCAAAGCACTTTATTTCTTTCATAGCATATCAAGTTTGCATTTATTGGTTTAATAGTTTTTATCTGTATCCTCAACTAAATGTTATTGTAGGATCCAAGTTTAGAATATTCAAAGCAATATTCAGGTGTCTACTGCAGTTCCTGGCAAGAGAAGGTGTTCAACTAATATTTATAAAGTAAATTAGTGAGTGTAACATGGTAGATCCTAAGTTAGGAGAAAATGCAAGATGGAATGGGTGGGTTGAAAAGAAACATATATCCCAATATAACTCTATACTCTCAGTTGGCCTCTTTTCGTCAAGTCTTTGCTGTGCTCACCTCTGTCATAAGTCACTTTCCCTTAAAGCCTAAAGTTGATCCACATGTGATCTCTTTCACTTTGCTTGTATAAATAATGGCAAGTCTAGAAGGCATGACCAGGTGAAAATTGTACAATTCCACTGCCCTGCAATTATTAGCTAACTCTGACTCTCCCTTTCAGTGTTGTTCTTATATCATTTTGCTTTTTTCTATTCCCTACTGTGATCCTGATCTAGGATCAGGATCATCATTCTAGGACTCTACCAGGAGCCCAATCTTCCTGCATTTTCTCTTTGATCTGCTTTATACATTGAACTCTAAAATATATTTTTAAATAATAAATTTGCATCATGTAATTCAAACACTTAAAACCTTCAGTGTTTCGCCAAGGCATGCTTGATATCTATATAAATACTGACATTTAAAGCCCTTCATAATCTGACTTTGGTGGAACTTTCTAAATATGTTTCATTTCACCTCTCCCCACACAAATATTCAACGTATTCTACACCTGATGAATACTTATGGTTCCTTGCTAATGCCCTGCAATTCCCAGCATACATACCACAGCTCAAATTTTATTTCTGCAAGAATTCCCTTTCTACCCCAATCCATCTATCAATGCACTCCTACATGGTCAATCCAAGCTTAAATGCTAAAGTCACAATCTCTTTAGTGGTGTCCAAGTCTTTAAACCTTAACACTTGCCACAAATCACACAGCAACCATTGCCTCTGAATGAGACTCAGGCACACCATCTCTGTCTTAACTAATCAGCTTGCTTAACTTACCCTTTTGACCTGGTACTGGGTATTCCTCCTCTGGATTTGAGATTTGCCATGTTTCAAAACCTTCCTCAAACTGTGATGCTTACAGCTGTCCTAGGCTAAATATTCCAAGCAGCCTATCCAAATTCTGTGATTTTATGCTCCAGGGTAAAACATGACATATAGAATCTTTACCCATGAAACATTCCCAGTCTCTGGAATTTTGCTCATCTTTGAAATACCAGCATATTTCAACAGAGTCTGATGCATTAATTGATTAATAAATGCATATTGAATGAACAGATGCATACATAAATAAGTTTCTCTGTTGAATTTAATCCTTCCTATTTCCTCATTTTTCTTAGATTTGCCCTTTCTGATTTCCCTTATCACACTCTGACTTTTTTTATACCCATCCGTGCTGGTAACTGTCATTTTTACTAGACAGACCATGGGCCCCCTGGGGAGAGAAAGGAGATAAGGACTATGTACATTGTGTTTTGCTTTATTTTTTTTATATCTGGTACACTGCACTGCATATCAAAATTTTGTAAGAACAATTTGCATTGAATTCAATGGAGAAATTTGCAAGAGATATTATGTAGGAAACTAAATTTGCATGACATGGGTAGAGTCTTACCTGCTGATGGAATAGTTAATCAAATAATGGATTTAATTAGAAGTAAAATAAAGCCATTTGTTGTATGAATTTAGTAGAAGATTTTGATATTCATCAAGATGATTATCTCTAGCTTTACTCCCTTGGGCCAAGACAACATAGTCTCTTGCCTGGACTGTCACTGCTTTTACTCTTATTCTACTACAATCTTTTCTACAGAGAAGTACAACCAGAGATGTAGTTTCTAAATATAATTAACATCACCTCATTTCTCTGCTCATATTTCTCCATTGGCTTCCCAGTTCTCTCAGAAACATCTAAAAGACCTTATCTGACACTCTCTTCTAATAAGCTCCCTCTCACTAGCTCCTCTCCAGCCACACTGACTTCTATATTGTTCCTTTAATATGCTAATCACATGCCCATCTAAAGTTCTCTCTCCTCCCTATTTTTTCTCCAGAATGTTTTCCCCAGAATACCCTTGAATCATGTGCTCCCTTGATTCAGATGTCTGTTTACATTTCACCTCATCAGAGGGACCTTCGTTGGCCACCCTATCTAAAGTAGTATTCTGACATTCCACCACTTAATTGTTGCTTGTTATTCTTTTTAACTATAGCAATTATCACCCCATAGCATAATATATATTTGTCTGTTTTTAAATTATTATTTATCTGCCCTTACTCAGATTTAATCTTCATAAGTAGAGATTTAATTTTGCTTGCTGATATTTTCTCAATGATTAGATTACTTCCCACAGATAAACTATGCTTCTACTAAGGAAAGATTAAGCACTTTCTACTACATTTCCAGGAATGTATTATGCAACTCTTTTTAAAATAAAAGAATAAATGGAAAGTTAGTGCAAAATTTGGGCATAGCACTTCTTTTAGTTTTCTTGGGCTGCTCAAGCAAATATCATGGAATGGATAACTAAAAAAATGGGAATTTAGTAGCTTATGATTTTTTTTTTTTAAAGATTTATTTATTTATTTATTTATCCCCCCCCCTTGCTGCTTGTGCTTGCTGTGTCCATTCGCTGTGTGTCTTCTCCGTGTCTGCTTATCTTCCCCTCGCTGTGAGGTCCCGCTGCATCAGCCCCTTGCGCCGCCACGCGGGCCGGCCTGCCCTCACAAGGAGGCCCCGGGAAGCGAACCCGGGGCCTCCCATATGGTAAACGGGGGCTCTATCAACTGAGCCACTTCCGCTTCCCAGTAGCTTATGATTTTGAGGCTAAAAGAAAATCCCAATCAAGTCATCAGCAAGGTGATACTTTCTTCCTGAAGATTGGTGTTCTGGGGCTGGTTGCCAATGATCTGTGGTCCTTGACTCCTCAATCACATGGCAATGCACATGGTGGCCTCTCTTGACCTCTCAGTTTTGTTCTAGGTTCCATTGAATTTCAGTTTCTTGCTTCCCATGGCTTATACATATATTTCACTCCACTTATAAAGATCTCCAGTACCAGGATTAAGACCCACCCTGATTGAGGTGGGCCACAGCTTAACTGAAGTCAACTAATCAAAAAGTCCTACTTACAATGATTTCACTCCCACAGGAATGGATTAAGTTTAATAACATGTTTTCCTGGGGTGCATACAGCTCCAAACCATCACAGCACTCAATGATCATGTCATCATGAGTGGGTGTGTGCAAAACTTTACATAGTCATCCCTGTTCATTCTTTTCTGCCTTTGCTTTTCTAAATCATCTAATAATTATGTATGTTTGTGCAAAGTTAATTTAGATCCATGCTATCCAATACAGTAGCACTAGTCTACATAGATATATACTGTCTTAATACTATATGTATTAGTCAGGGTTCTTTAGGAAAACAGAATCAACAGGAGATATCTGTCAATAGTATGAGATTTTATAAGAGTCTTTCACGTGACTGTGGGGATGCACAAGTCCAGGTTCCACAGGCAGGCTGCAAACCAGGGGCTCTGATGAAAGTCCAATGAAGGTCCTTGATGAGTTTCCAGGAGATGCTGGCTGTCCAAAGACGAGCTGGGAAATCCTCTCTGAATGCTGAATCACTTCCCCTTATAAGGCATTCAACTGATCGGATAAAGCGTCACTCACTGCTGATGGCAGTCTTCCTGGCTGATGTAGATGTAATCAGCTATCTATGCAATAAACTCACTGGTAACTAAAGTCCATAAATGTCCTTGTATTACAATTAGCCCAGTGCTTGCTTGACCAAACAACTGGGCACAATTACCTTGCTGAGTTGACACATTAGCCTAACCATCACACTATGCAAAAACTTAAAATGTGAGTAGTGCAAATGAAGATGTGCTGCAAGTATAAAATATACAGCTGATTTTGAAGACTTAGTATGAAAATAAAGAATAAAATATATTATTAATTATATTTTGTATTGATTAAAAGTTGAAATAATAGTGTTTTGGATGTATTGGGTCAAATAATATATATTATTAAATTGTTTTTACCTGTTTCTTTTTAACTTTCCTAACGTGGCTACTATAACATTTAAAATGACTTACATAGCTGGTATTATATCTCTATTGGGAAGCACTGATCTATAACTCCTAGGCAGAGTCAAACTCCCAGTAATCAAATGTCTTTTTAGTTCTAGAGCACTGTTGCATTAAAAATGCTTAATAAATTTGAATTTATTAAACCACTAATTGAAATGCAATCTGCCATTTAATGTCAGAAAGTGTCTCTGTTGATGATCTAGCATGTTTATTTTATCAGACAGTGAAAATTATCTAAACTTTTCATATTTCCCTATTTCTTCTGATTTTCCATATTTATTAGCATTTGCTTCTGAAAACTCAGAGTCAAATTCTTGAGTTTCTGATACCATCTGTCTTATTTTGCTGGGATTACCATTACAAAGTACCAAAAACTGGGTGGTTTAAAGAAATAGGAATTTATGATCTCACCATTAGAGACACTAGAAGTCTGAAATCTATAGTGAACATTAGGTGTGGCAGTTTGATATTATTTATGAACCCCCCAAAAAGAGAAAAATTATATTTGTTAACTGATCTGTTCCTCTGGGTGTGATACCCTTTGAATACATTAGATTCAGCTGACTTGTCTTGATTAAATTACCTGTTAAGATTAGGGCTTTGATTTGACCATGTCAGTAGGGTATAACTCAGGGTTAAGCCCCCGCCCCCTTGGTGGGCTGATATATAGGACACTCACTCAGGAAGACACACAAGAAGAGAGAGAATTCCATAGACATGGAAGAGGAGAGATCTTGGTCATTTCGGTCTTGCCATGTGGCAGAAAGTAGAAGGCTTAAATAGCTAAAGCCCCGGGAAAAGAGATGAGCCCTATGCCACCCTACAGCTGAGACTAAAGGAAGCTGGGCCCATGTAGCCTTAAGAAGAAGAATGAAGGAGAAACTAGGCAGAGATTGTCCACCACCTGCCATTCTCACTTGAAAAGCTGAAAAGACTTTGGTGAGAAAGCAGCCTTCAGTTGAACTCTTTAGGGCCTTGTAATTGTAAGCTTTTACCCCAAATACACACCCTTTATAAAAGCCAACAGATTTCTGATACTTTGCATCTGCACCCCTTTGGCTGACTAATATATCAAGATCATGCTTCCTCTGGAGTCTGTAGAGTTTTGGCAGTGGGTTGCTGGCAATCTGTGGCATAACTCAGTCTCTGCCTCCATTCCATGACCATTGTCTTACTCCTTATGCCCAAATATCACTTCTTACAAGGACAATAGTCATATTGGATTAGAGCCCACCCTAATTAGGTTTGGCCTTATCTAATAATACCTTCAAAGATTCCTTTTCCAAATTGGATACAATTCATAGTACTTGGAGTTAGGACTTGGACATATCTTTTGGGGGGACACAGTTCAATCCATAACAACATTAAATCTATTCCTTTATATGATTTCTATTTCTATTCTCCTATTCTTTTAAATACTTTATGTATATAGCATGCTATCTATGCATCTATTCCTTTAGGAAATGAATAGAAATGACAATTTATTCCTAATTAATTTCAACAATCATAAATAATGTTACTATAATACCATATATTGAGTATTTATTATGTTATATCCATTTAATAAATACATGTCCTACATTCATTCTTACAATGAATCCTGTGAAATACTCATCCTATAAGAGAAGAAACTAAAGCCTTGGGAAGTTTAAGGCATCTCAACATGCTTGTGGTAAGTTATAGGTTACATAGATGATGAATCACTGTCCCTAACAGAACTAGCATTGTCATTACAATGTAACATTAATCTCTGATTCAATTTCTCTTTAGTATTACATTGTCATTGTTCAACCTGATCAAAAATCTAAAAATTAGCATAGAAACCTAAGTTTTATACCCTTAATGACTTCTATTGTTACTTAATTTTCTAATAACTATAAGAGATATTTTCATGTGTTTACTCTAAGAAGTCTAAGCACCAAAGATTTTTTTCTTAGCAGAAGCTGTTTAAAATAGTTCCCTATTTACTGTTGGTATCACCTCAATTACCTCCTCCATGTAAAAACTGCAGAGAAAAGCACAAAGTTCCAATGGCATCTTGACATTCTCAGGTGAAGGCACAACTGAGGTCCCAAGTATTGTAATTATATGGCATTTGCACAGACACACACTTTAAAATTTCCTCTTAACATAAAACCAAGTCCAGATACTAGAGTGGCTTTACTAGACTGCCTTACCAGTAAGTTCTGGGCATATCATGTTAACTGGGACTGCCAAGGGAGATGAAGAATCTCCAAGTGGCTTACAAGTTTTGTCTGTAGAGATCAGGCACCCACTGCTGGAATGCAGGCACCAGTAGGTCAAATATGACAGCCACTCCACAGCACAACAGCATTTAGGAAAGGAGGTAGGAACACAACTTTTCAAGAGAGAATGGCAGGAAAAATTTTATGTAAGCAGAAGGTAATTACACCATTGGAATTTAGCCAAGGTGCATGTGTTCATCCTCCTCTTGTCACTGATTCCTAAATTAGGCCAAGCTCCTTTCACACAGGGGTGGTGACTTCTTCCGGGTTCCATATGTGGCATCTATTTTCTTAGCCAATGTAATGTTAATAAAATAATATGCAAATAAAGTGCATTCTCTGATCTTGTCCTTATAATGTTGACGGTGGTCTGAGCTTTGCATTGCAAGTAAATGCGATTCCTGTCCTTTGCTCCAGAACTGAAATGATCACTTTGGTGTAAACAAAGAACCTGTCATAGAAACTTTAGCTTTACTTAGAGGTCATTCAGAGAGGTTCATACCAGAGGTAAACCTACTTTGTAAATAATCATTACTCTGTCCAAGGGGCACAGATGCAAGCCAACACCGAGTCATTTTAAATAACCTGTTTGCACAGTTAACTTCCCTCCTGCTGTGGAAAGGTTACATATTTTCCACTCCAATTTGTAGTTTATTTTATTCCCTTACTTTCTTTCTCATGGAAAAATTAGTTTTTGATGAAGCCCAAAAGAAAGAGAGCGAGCTCAATTATTGATCAGCATTTCTTATTGAAGATGAAGAAAGTATATTTCATAGATTGCATTTGAGGTGTTTTTAATTGACTGACATTATTTCTCAAACACAAAGGAGAACTCTGGGAAAGCTCAGCCTTGTCTTTTAGAAGCCAGGAAAAGCATAAGAAGCTGTGTTGAACTGTTGTAAACTTGCTGAAAAGCACAGTGGAAATGTTTGCTTTCAAAATATTTGTTTTAAACTTTTCCCCAAAAACGTTTTTAAGGACATGCCATGCTCCCCTTCAGGGAATGAGTTTATCATAAAATGCAAGGTACAACTGCAAAGCATAGGTTTGAATGCTTAACCTTAATATCTATAGAGGCCAAAACTATACATACACATATGTACTATCACCTACACATGCACTCATATGCACTCCCACATAGATTGATATCTAGGCCCTGAATCACTTCCAATATGAATTTGCTGAAAAAGATTGTGTTGTGTATTTCCTATCTCACTCCAATTGTAGCATCTTTGCCATTTCTCCCATTTCACTAAATATCATGAAAGACAAAGGAAATACTGAAATCTGTGGTTTTACTTACAAGCTTACATTATCCCTGGTCACATAAATGACATGTATACAAGTATGGGTGTTTATGCGTGCATGTATATGTGTGATATATAAAAATATTAATTTACATTTCTTTTTATAATACTTGTTTTGCTCACTAGTTCTCAGTTGCCTTTTCCATCCATGCTTTAATTTTCAATCTCATGGGGACCACAAAGACACACAATAAACACACACATATACTAACAACATGGTGTTTCAAAAGTCTTAGGGCAGTTTTAAATTTTAATAACTTTAGAGGTATAAGTGTTACAAACTTAAGAAAAACATTTTTAAAGTATAATAATTTGAAATTCTTCACATGTATTTAGTTTTATAAATTTCAAATAGTCAATTATTATTTTAATATTTTGTTTCAGTCATTCTTAGCCATCTTCAGTCAGAAGGACTGAAACAAAAAGTCAAATATATGTTACAAATGTATACATTTGAATTACTATCAAGTTTTTCCCCTTGTCACTCTTAGGCCCCTAAGATTCTACCCTGCCCAACTCCAATCATACTGGTATTTTGTGGAATTTTTATTTTAATTTGAGGTTACCCTGCATATATATTCATTTTTATTTTTGTGATTTTTTGGGAAGGTTTTTGCTTGTTTTTTTTTTGTTCTAGATAACAAATTTTACAAAGGTGTTTTGCCATACTTAACTCAGGTGTCCATTAAGAATCTCTTTTATGTTTTCTCTTCTTTTTTGAGTACTTTTTTCAAAAGTTGTTTTATTGTAAGTTTGTGTGTGTGTGTGTGTGTGTGTGTGTGTGTGTATAACCTTCTGAGTTATTGCACCCAGCAAAAAGTTTTGTTTATTTTGTTCTCATTTCAATGTCAATTAGGCTGGAAAAAATTATAGATTCTGTTATTTCTTTTCAATAATTTAAGTTTACTATTTTCTTATCTTGTATCCAGTATTGCTCTTTTTTTTTATTTTTAACTTTTATTTTTAAAGAAAGTTTAGATTACATAAATGTTACATAAAAATTATAGGCGATTCCCATATGCCCCACCCCTTCCCCCTCCCATACCCTTCCACACCAACAAAAACCATCATTAGTGTTGTACATTTGCCAAAATTGATGACCATATATTGAAGCATTGCTACCAACAGAGGATTATAATTTACATCATGGTTTATACTCTATCCCACACAATATTGTAAGTTATGACAAAACATATAATGGGTTGTATCCATCATTGCAATGTCATGCATGATAATTCCAATGTCCCAAAAATGCTCCCATATTAAGCCTATTCTTCCCTCTCCCTCCCCTCAGAACTTCTGGTGGCCACTGCCTTTATATCAATGATAAAAGTTCTTCGATTGCTAGAATAATAATAAGTCCACTTTAGTCCATTGGTCATATCCCAATTTTGAGGATTTGCAGATGGTAATGCCCACTCTGTTTCTAAATGAGAGGGGGCTTATATCCCATGAGGCAGAAGGATGGAATTCTCTCGCTTGCAGTTGCGACACTCTCTGTTCCGTGGGATGGGTGTTGTCCATTATCATGTCCTTGTTAGTTGTCCTGGGTGAGTCCAATGAAGTGGAGAGTAAGTATTGCAACTCTGTTGAGATTCAGGGCTCAATCAGCATATGAACAGATGGAAGATTTAAGTCTCTGGGACACATATTTAACCAGTACAATGCTAATTATAGGTTCAAATAAAAGAGGCAGAAGAACCATGTGTAAGGAAACTATAAATGAGTCTAACTTTGTTACACTGTGGAGCATAAATTCCAGAGTAAGGCCCACTAACAGGGTGTCGAACCCTTGAGTTTATCTGTCCTGCTTATAGTGTCTGGATTTACTAGAGCCTTCAGGAGCCCTGATATTTGAGGCACTGTTTACTGTGGCAGTCAATGAGATCCTGCTGAGACATGCGTAAGCATAACTTCTGGGATGACCTCCTGACTCACTTTGAAATCTCTTAGCCATAAAAACTCATTTGTATTTAATATTTCCCCCTTTTGGTCAAGGTCTTTTTCCACACGCATTGCTAGTTGGCACTTGGTAATAATCCCTCGGTGCCAGGGAGGCTCATCCCCAGGAGTCATGTCCCACGCTGGGGAGAAGGTAGTGCTTTACATACTGAATTTGGCTTAGAGAGAGGCCACATTTGAGCAACAAGGAGGCTTTCAGGAGGTAACTCTTAGGCAGTATGTAATACTAGGCTAGGTTTCAATTTCACAAGATAAGGTTCATAAGTACAATCATCAAAATGAAGGGCCTGGTGTAATGGTTTGTCTTCCTGCACTAGGTACTGCCCTTGTTCTCAGGGGTTTCTTGCCATTCTATTAGAGAATGTAGCAGGACTTCCCAGGATGGGAATTCAATGTTGTTTTGGTTATTGTGTGGGTCTACACCCATCGAGACAATGCCCCATGAACATCTGAACATATTCATATGTCTTAGAGGCATGTTCCAGGTGCACGCCTCCCCATACATCCCCCCCATCACCATGACCTTGCACCAGTGATTGTCCCCTGCCACCATTGTGACCATTCTGTGATCCAAAACCTCTCTAAAAATGAAGCCAACAAAATAACCAAATAAAATTAAGAAAATGGAATAAAACACATTTTAGAAATAACAAATAAATTACCAAAAATTTTAAAAACTGAAATAATACTAAAAAAATTTAGACACTGTGTCTTTCATCACTGTATGATCTGTATATACAGTAACAATTTCTTCTATATATTCCCGCAGTGTCTTATTTTTTCCATTTTATCTTTTTTTCTTTTCTTTTTAATTTTTAAAAGATACTTAGATTACTTACATAAATGTTACACAAATGATATAGGGATTCCCATATGCCCCACTCCCCACACCTCCCACACCCTCCCACATGAACATCATTAGTGTTGCACATTCACTGCAATTGATAAATGCATCCTGGGGCTTTACCATTAAGCATGGACCATAGTTCATACTGTAGTCTATACCCTCTCCCATACAGTTCTGCATGTTATGTGATGACATAAAATGGCCTATATCTGTTGTTGCAACATCACTCAGGATGACTCCCAAGTCCCGAAAAAGCCCCCGTTTTACAACTGTTTTTCCCTTTCCCTGCCCCCAGAGGATCCACTGGCCACTGGCTCTACATCAATGTTGTAATTTCTTCCATTGCTAAAATCATAATATGTCTATAGTAGAATACCAGTAAGTCCACTCTAGTCCATAGCTTTTCCCCCATCCCAAGGATTCTGGGATGGTGACATCCACTCCACCTCTAATTGACAGAAGGCTTATATCTCATGGGGAAGATGGATGGGACTATCCTGCCTGCAGCTGCAGACTCTTTCCATTCCCTGGGACAGCCGTTGACCAATATCATCTCCCCACCAGTTGTCCTGGGTGAGTTCAATGTGCTGTAGAGTAGGTTTTGCAAATCTGCCGAATTTCCGGGCCCAGCTGGCACATGGACAGCCCAATGACTTGAGTCTCTGGACTTACACCTACAAACTCCAGCACCAAGTATAGGTTTAAATAGAAGGGACAAATGAGTCACGTGCAGGGAAGGCATAATTGAGTCCAACTCTGTCACACGCAGGAGAACAAACTCCAAAGTAGGGCCTACTGGCAAGGCACCAAACTCCGGAACTATCCACCCTGACCATAGGACCTGGGTGTCTCCAGAGCTATAAGAAGACTCACTATTTGGGGTAGTATCCACTTTGGAAGTCTATGAGATCCTACTTGTCCTATTGCCATAAGAGCGTTCCCGGCTTTGTATGTTCAACGGCATACCTGCAAATCCCCAGTGTTCACCTCGTCCCTCTCTCAACCTTCCCCTTCCAGGTACCCTGGACCTTCCAACCCACCCTTCACAAACTACCCACCTGTCAAACCTGTACCACCCAACCCAGTAATATCACTACCATCCTGTCATATCCCTTCAATATGCAACTACATGCTTTCACCTTACCATAGATTATGTACGTATGGGTGTTGGTTCACAACCTTCTCACTTTCTATTTCTTGTAAACCTGTCTTCCAGACAATAGCTCTCTGAGTCTGCTCAATTTGCATAATTCATATCAGTGAGGTCATGTACTGTTCATCCTTCAATGCCTGGCTTGCTTTACTAAACATAAGGTCCTCCAGATTCATCCATGTTATCCTGTGTGTTAGCATTTTATTCTTTCTTACAGCTGAGTAATATTCCATTGTATATATGTACCACATTTTGCTTATCCATTCATCTGTTGATGGGCACCTGGGTTGATTCCAACTTTTGGCAATAGTGAATAATGCTGCTATGAACATTGTTGTGCATATATCTGTTCATGTCTTTGCTTTCAATTCTTCTGGGTATATAACCAGCAGTGGAATCACTGGCTCATATGGAAGTTCTATAGTTAGTTTTTTGAGGAACCACCAAACTGTCTTCCATAGTGGCTGGACCATTCTACAATCTCACCAGCAGTGGATGAGGGTTCCCATTCCCTCACATCCTCTCCAACACTTATAGTCTGCTAGTTTTTTTAAATAACTGCCATTCTAATGGGTGTAAGATGGTACCTCATTGTAGTTTTCATTTGCTTTTCCTTAATAGCTAGTGATGTTGAGCATCTTGTTATGTGCTTTTTAGCCATTTGTATTTCTTCCTTGGAGAAGTGTCTTTTTAGGTCACTTGCCCATTTTTTAAATGGGTTGTTTGTCTTTTTATTTTCAAGGTTTAGAATTTATTTATATATGCATGATATTAGGCTCCTATCAGATATAGGGTTGCCAAATATTTTTGCCCATTGGGTAGGCTGCCTTTTTACTTTATTGATAACATCCTTTGAGGTGCAGAAGTTTTTAATTTTGAGGAGATCCCATTTATCTATTTTTTCTTTTGCTGCTAGTTATTTGGGTGTGAAGTTCATGAAACCATTTCCTGTTACAAGGTCCTGTAGATGTTTCCCTACATTGTCTTCCATGGTCTTTGTTCTTATATTTAGATCTTTGATCCAAATTGAGTTGATTTTTATGTAAGGTATGAGATGATGTTCTTCTCTCATTCTTTTGGATATGGATATACATTCTCCAAACACCATTTGTTGAAGAGGCCATTCTCTCCCAGTTGAGTGGGCTTGGTGGCCTTGTCGAATATCATGACTGTATATGCCAGGATCTATATCAGAACTCTCAATTTGGGTCCATTGGTCGATATGTCTGTCCTTGTGCCAATACCAAGCGGTTTTGACCACTTAGGTTTGTAGTATGTTTTAAAGTCAGGTAGTGTGATACTTCCAATTTCATTTTTCTATTTCAGTATGTCCTTGGCAATTTGGGGCCTCTTACCCTTCCAAATAAATTTCATAGTTAGTTTTTCAAATTCATTAAAAATGCTCTGTTGATTTTTATTGGGATTCCATTAAAGCTGTAGATTAGTTTGGGTAGGATAGATATCTTAATGATGTTCAGTCCTTCTATCAATGAACAGGGAATATTCTTCCATTTATTTAAGTCTTCTTTGATTTCCTTTAACAGTGCTGTGTAGTTTTCTGTAAATAAGTCCTTTAAATATTTAGTTAAATTTATTCCTAATTATTTGATTCCTTTAGTTACTATTGTAAATGGTATTTTTTCTTGATTTCCTCCTCAGATTGAACGTTATTGGTGTGCAGAAATGCTACTGATTTTTGAGCATTGATCTTCTAGCCTGTGACTTTACTGAACTCATTTATACATTCTAGAAGCTTTGTTGTAGATTTCTTAGGCCTTTCTATGTATAGGATCATGTCATCTGTAAATAGTGAAATTTTTACTTCGTCCTTTCCAGTTTGGATAACTTTTATATCTTTTTCTTACCTCAGTGCTTGAGCTAGTACTTCTAACACAATGGTAAATAGGAGTGGTGATAATGGGCATCCTTGCCTTGTTCCCAATCTTAGAAAGAAATCTTTTAGTATTTCACCATTGAAGATAATGTTAGCTGTGGGTTTTTCATATTTTCCTATATACCCTTTATCATGTTCAGAAAGTTTCCTTCTATTCCTATCTTTTCCAGTGTTTTTATCAGGAAAGGGTGCTATATTTTGTCAACTCCTTTTTCTGCATTTATAGGGATAATCATATGATTTTTTTTCTTTCAATATATTTATGTGGTGTATCACATGATTGATTTTCTTATATTCAACCATCCTTGCATACCCGGGGTGAAACCCACTTGCTCATGGTGTATAATTCGTTTGATATGTTGTTGAGTGTGATTCACAAGTACTTTGTTGAGGATTTTAGCATCTAGGTTCATTAGAGAGATTGGTCTGTAATTTTCCTTTCTTGCGGCATCTGTGTTTGGCTTTGGCATTAGGGTAATGCTGGCATCATAGAATGATTTAGGCAATGTTCCTTCTACTTCTATTTTTTGGAAGAGCTTAAGCGAGATTGGTGTTAGCTCTTTCTGGAATGTTTGGTAGAATTCACCTGTGAAGCTGTCTGGTCCTGGGCTCTTCTTAGTTGCGAAGTTTTTGATGGCTGAGTCTATCTCTTTACTTGTAATTGGACTGTTGAGTTCATCAATTTCTTCTTTTGACAATGTAGGCTGCTTGTGAGTTTCTAGGAATTTGTTCATTTCCTCTAAATTATCATTCTTGTTGGCATATAATTTTTCAAAGTATCCTATTATGATACTCTTTATTTCTGTGGGGTCAGTGGTTATATTCCCTTTCTCATTTCTTATTTTGTGTATTTGCATATGCTCTCTTTTTTTCTTTGATAGTCTAGCTAAGAGTTTGTCAATTTTATTGATCTTCTCAAAGAACCAACTTTTGGTTTTGTTTATTTTTTTCTAGTGCTTTCTTATTTTCTATTTCATTTAGTTTTGCTCTAATCTTTGTTATTTTCTTCTTTTTATTTCCTTTGGGGTTAGCTTGTTGTTGTTAATTCCTCCAGGTGTGTAGTTAGGTCTTCAATTTTAGCTCTTTTTTCTTTTTTGGTATATGTATTTATGGCTATGAATTTCCCTCTCAGTATAGCTTTTGCTGCATCCCATAGGTTTTGATATGTCATGTTGTCATTTTCATTCATTTCAAGGTAGTTACTGATTTCTTTTCAGATTTCCTCCTTGACCCACTGTTTGTCTGAGTGTGTTGTTTAACTTCCATATCTTTGTGGCTAATCTGATTCTCTGGCCCTTACTGATTTCCAATTTCATTCCATTTTGGTGAGAGAAATTACTTTGTATATTTCAATCTTTCTGAATTCATCGAGATTTTTTCTGTGGCCTAGCATGTGGTCTATCTTGGAGTATGTTTCATGTGTACATTAGAAGAATGTATTTCCTCTTGTATTTGGGTGTAGTGTTCTATACATGTCTATTAGGTCCAGATCCTCTAATGTATTATTCAGAGTCTTTGTTTCTTTATTGATTCTCTGTCTAGATTTTCTGTCTAATGGTGATAATGGCATATTAAAGTTCCCCACTATAATTGTAGAGTCATATATTTCTCCACTTAGTTTTTCCAGTGTTTGCCTCATGTATTTTGAGGCACCCTGTTTAGGTGTATAAAAGTTTTACTAATACATAGTGTCCATCTTTTTCTCTTACAATAGTTTTGCACTTAAAGTCTATTTTGTCTGATGTTAGTATCCCTACTCCCACCCATTTTTTTTTTTTTTTCTTGCAAAATTGTTTTCCAGCCATTCACTTTCAGCCTCCTTGAATTCCTGGGTCTAAGATGGGTTTCTTGTAGACAGCATATAGATGGGTCCTATTTCCTTATCCATTCTGCCAATCTGTGTTTCTTGACTGGTATGTTTAAGCCATTAACATTCAGTGTTATTACTCTCAAGGAATTACTTATGTCAGCCATATTTTCTTTTGGTTTATGTATGTCATATGCTGTTTTTATTTCTCTTTTTGTCTTTTTAGTTCTTCTTACACTCTCCTCCAACTCTCTCTCTCCCATTTTTTTTTCCTTTCAACCTGCCAAACTCCCTTTAGTATTTCTTGAAGGGCAGGTTTCTTATTGGCATACTCTCTTAATTTCTGTTTGTCTGTGAATATTTTGAACTCTCCATCATTTTTGAATGCCAGCTTTCCTGGATAGAGAATTCTTGGCTGGAAGTTTTTTTTTCTTTTAGTACCTTGACTATGTCATACCACTGCCTTCTTGCCTCCATGATTTCAGATGAAAATATAGCACTTAATCTTTTTGAGCTACCCTGGTATGTGATGGTTCTCTTTTCTCTTGCTGCCTTCAGTATTTTCTCTTTGTCTTGAGCATTGGATATTTTGAGAAGTATATGTCTTAGAGTAGGCCTGTTGGGATGTATACTCTTTGGGATATGCTGTGATTCCTGGATATGTACATCCATCTCTTTCAATAGGGTTGAGTATTTTTCAGCCATTATTTCCTACAACACTCCTTCTGTCTCCTTTCCTTTCTCTTATCTCTCTTGGATGCCTATAATGCATATGTTTGTTGTGCATTTTATTTGTCGCTCAAATGCCTAAGTTCCTGCTGGATTTTCTCAATCTTTTTATCTATCTATTATACTCTCTGTTTGATTTCAGATGTACTGTCTTCCACATCACTATTTCTTTCTTCTGCCTTTTCAAATTTGCTGTTATGTGCTTCCAGTGTCTTTTTGATTTCTTGGATTGTTCCATTCATCATCATCATATCCATTATCTTTTTATGTATGTTTACAATTTCTTCAGTATGTTTTCCCAGTGTCTTATTAATATCCTTAATCTCGTAGTTCACTTCATTAAGTCGGTCCATGATATTTGTTTGGACAGCTTTGATCAGGTGTTTGATGTTCTGCATCTCTTCCTGGTTTTTAGTTTGTTCATTGGACTGGGCTATGTCTTCCTGTTTCTTATTATGGTTTGTAATTTTTTGTTGCTCTCTGGTCATCTTTTTATCTTGATGGGTTTGTTCAGTTGATTAGCTTCTCTCTCTGCTCGAGTTAAATTTAGCTGCTGGTTTTGTGTGTGTGTTAAGTTTTCTCTTTGAGGCTTTGTACTTCTTGTACTATTTCTTTGCTGTTTTCTATGTTCCCTTGAAGGAAAAAGATCAGGACCAGAGAAAGCAGAAGAGGTAAGAAAAGAGAAACGATGATAGTAATAATAAAAAAGTTAGAAGAGGGACCATATAAGACTTAGTAAAGTGAATATTTAACTCATGTAAGCAGTGTAGAGTAATAGGAATAAAAAAGTAGAGTACCTACAATGAAATGGGAAACCCAATAGAGAAAAATAATTAGAATTATTTAAAAGGCCAGAATGAAGAGGAGAGAGAGAAAGAGAAAAGAAAGGACAGAAAGAAAAAAGTTAATAAAAAAGAAAA